>JACEGR010000052.1:0-232105 GCA_014170235.1 Listronotus bonariensis | reverse complement strand
AACTTTGTAATTTAACTTTTTCCATAGGACTTGGAAATAGGCCGAAAATCTATAAAAACCGTATTTTACACACTTAACACCCTCCCCTCTTCACTTCACGAAATTAAATTGCTCGCAATTTATTTTTATTTTAATTTTGTTATGTTCTCTTTCTTTTCACAACCCATTGTTTAATCCAATTATATTTTTTTTTACATTTTACCTCTTTTAAAGGCTTTGGCACTGGTCTATTATGAAGGGCTCAAGGGAGAGCTAGTGAACCCCTCGAGTAACCTTTGGCCTGTAAGGCTAGAAATGTGTATACTGATGAGTCATAGCATGATAAGTACGACAATCATCACCTGGCAAGCATTAGCCCTGCACATCATCACCCTGTATATTTTTGAAAGTTAAAAAAAAACTAGGAGCTGTAAGCTTGAAATTTTTCTAGTATTGGGCTCATTTAGAGTAAGGTTTAAAAAAATTGACAGGCGTTTTCAATGTTGTTATATTAAAATAAAATTAATAAATAATTATTAATAAAATAAAATAATACCCCTGTAGAGCCAACCGCCCCTTAAAGAAGTGCTGGTTAGTTCTGCTAAGTTTTCTTTCTGAATTTTTGTCGAGAATAAAGTAATAGCAACTGGTATTTTTTTAATCGCGTGCGCAACAGAATTGACCAAAACTTGTTATGGGGGCGGGTTAGCTCTACAGGGGGTATTAATTTAATTTATTAATAATTCATAATTAATTTTCTTTTAATTTAATTGGACATTTTGTGATACTCTTTATGAATTATAAAGTATTATTATTTTTTTAATTAAAGGTAGTATTTTATTTTACTTCAATTTTTTTATCACCAAAGAAAGGTGTTTCTGATTTGGACGGCCATATTTCCAAAAATAATAAAATTAGATATACCTAGTGTGGTATTTTTCTAAAGATCTTTTTAATGGTAATATAATTTATAGGGTGCCTCATTAAAAAAAAAAAACCTTTTTTCACCCTGTATATTATCACCAGTATTACCGTTAAAAAGGTCTTTAAGAAAACACCACATTAGGTACATCTACCTTTATTAGTTTTGGAAATATGGCCATCCAAATCAGCCACACATTTCAGTTCGCCTGGCAGGTACTTCTGCTCATCGAAAACACCTGAAATTTTTTTCAAACCCTACTGTAAATAAACTAAATCCTAGAAAAATTCAAGCTTACAGCTTAAATTTCTTTTTATTATTATTATTTTTGTTACTTTCAAAAATATAGAGGGTGATCATGTGCGAAACTGATGCTTGCCAGCTGATGAATGTCTTACTTAGCATGCCATGACTCATCACTATATAAATTTCTAGCCTTAAAGGCCCAAAGTTACTCGAGGGATTTGGACGGAGGTAAACGGGGCGCGAAAATATCTCTTTTACCTACACGCCTGTAAGGTTACGTTTATATCATAGGTAAATGGGGCGTCAGCCCTTCCCGAGAAGGGGTGTGGGTCATTGGAAAAACTTGTGAATAAATATAGGTTAAAAAATAAGTAGACTACATTTTGTAAAATGTACTTCGTATCTGTCAAGTGTATAATATGTAAATATTTTTTGATGAAATAAATGTTTCGTAATTAATAAAATTTTTAAAAATAGACCAACATTTTATTTCGATACCTTTACTTTAAAGAAAACATTTGCGCCCCGTTTACCTATACGATTTTATTGACCCCAAGATCCCTGCGCCCCATTTACCTGTTCAATAAAACTTTAGTGAAGGCCTTGCGCCCTGTTTACCACCGCCGAGGGATTTACTAGCTCTGGAACTATTAAAAAAGCTGTTCTCTGTGCGACTGTTAACTCGGTTTTACATAGGAATTTAGTAAACTTTAACGTAAGTACTGGCATCAACTCAATTCCTCTTGTAATGTAATTCATAACACATTTCTGTCCTTAATGGTTAATCTAGTTTTTTGAAAATCGCTCTGCATACTAATTGGGAACACAAGTACAAAGCATCCTGCAAATATTCACTTTCCTCGTTTTTTAAATTATTATTTTTGGAGAATTACATCAAAGCTAATTTACTTTAATACTCTTTACATACAGTAGTGTTCGCTGTTGCGAAAAACTTTACCAATAACAATTACATCAATTTAAAGTGCAACGTATTAACTTGTACACAACAAAAATTTATGTATGTGTCATGGCAATGAAAGTTTCATTAGGTAATAAGTTTTTTTTGCGAACAGTGCATAACTTAAAGGGCTTTTTTTTAGATTGGTATAATAAAAATTAAATTAGAATAAGGTCGAGATTAAGCTATTATAAGCATGTAATCCCGTATAAAATAAAAATTGAAATACACAGGAATACCTACAGGCGTCCAATCTACGGATCAGAAAATTTTAAAGACTTATGGTGGGTTTATAAAAAAAAAATTAGCATTTAATTTAACATTTAACATTTAGCATTTAAGATTTAACAAAAGTTTGGCTTATGGTGATTCATCTAGACGTTCATAAAACACATTTAACATTTAGGATTTAACTATTATCATTTAAGAGTTGGCCAACTTTTATCTTCTTAAATTAAATGCTAAATGAAAATCCGACTGCGCATGTCAGAATGTTTTTTATACTGTCATAATTTGATATTTTTGGTTTTATTATTGTTTTGATCGGCGCTTTTTAGTAAACATCAAATCTATGTGATAAAATTGCCTCTTCAGCCACTTTGTGAAAGATAAAGCTAAAGATTAACTTAAATAAACATAAAAAGACTCTTCCAGTATCATTTTTTTGTGCAATTAATAAAGAAAAAGGACCATGAACAATTTTTTAAGTACAAGCGGATGTCTCTTGATATGTACAATAAACTTCATCAATTTGTTTGGCCTAAACTTAAAAACGATCCTATAGAAATTATTACAATGCACATGACCAAACATCTCTTTTTAAAATTTTTATAAACAGTGTCTAAATTACTAAATGTTAATTTTTTTTTATAAACTCACCATTAAAGGGACCTACAGACTATCAATATTAATGTACAAATTATTGTACAATTATATTTGTGCAATGATTATTATTCACATATATTGCACAATAACTAGTTTTGTTTTGTAACTACTGGTTAAAACATGGATAAGAAACAAATAGCTGCTTAAAACACATTAAAAAAGGAGAAAACGCCTTTATTTCATTTTTTTTGCTTTTGATCCCATATTTGTTTAAATGTTTTTGTAAAACACAATACCCTTATTATATCCGTTTTTAAAAACTGAAATAATTGTTTAATATTATCCACACACGGCACAATAAATAACTCTATTGCACAACAAAAATCAAATTGTTTTTGATTGACACAATATATTGTTCAACCTCTCAATATAAACCATAAACGGTCAATATAAAATATTGCGCAATAATATTGATCGTCTTTGGGCCGCTTAATACCTTTGTGGATTTGCCAGGTAAAGAAAAATGTAAAGAAAAATGTAAAGAAAATTAATTTAAAATATTGCGAATTTTTGTTTGGTTTAACACAGTTGTTAAAGAGTAAAAGTTTTAATTTTTTAAATTATTTCAAGGAAAACCATTAAAATTTTATATTTATTGTTTTCCGACTTTATTTTTAAAAGAGAGAATCATTATTTTGGTAATTTAAATGTATTACTTTAAATACCATCAGTGATATAAAACACCTGCGTCAACAAATTTTTAAAAGTTTCCTTTCAAGAAAACCTAATAAGTATCTTTTTAAACCCACCTAATTATAACTTACAGCTGAAACATTTTTTTGATTTTGAAGCCATATAGTCCAAGAGCCAGTGAGCGGCAGACCTTCGTTACTTTGTAAAAGCTAAAAGTTTGCCAGTGCGTGCTCCAAACATAGATAGAAGCAATGTTGGACTATAAAGTTTGACTCATAGTGGCTTTGGCAGGTACCAGGTACCATGGTTAATGATTTGAAACTTAACTTTCGTCCATTTTGTAAAAACTGAATTTTATATATGTAACTTGGATACTTATTAGAAGATATTTCCTTAGTCGCCAGACAGTTCTGACAGTTCTAACCCCTTTGGCAGACAAACATTTTGGGATGGCCCAATGGTCGGGATAGTCTGTTATTTCTGTTTTTTAACAAGATATAACAAATAGTTTTGAATAAAAGTAGTACGGTTTCCAAATAGGCATGTCTAAAAATATTCTAATGTATACAGAGTGTCCCAAAAAAGTTATTGCTGTGAGGTTAGTTGTTGTAAAAAATGTTTTTGGGATATTCTGTATACATTAACATATTTTTAAGACATACCTGTTTGGAAGCCCACAACTCTTATTTAGAACTTATTATCATACCTTGTTAACAGGCTCTTACTCTCTAATACATATTAAACAGATATAACTATTATAAAATTATAATCGTATACTTACTACGTGTCCACTTTTGACGGGTTCAACTTATACCGGGTGGTGCTTTCCTGGGTATTCTGTCGCCTCGTGCATAAAGAGGAATTGCCGTACTTCTGTATCTTAGCGAAACAAATTAACCTTTTTTTACGTCTTATGGTTAAAAAGGTAGAAGAAAAAGAACTGCACTTTATACTTAATTGCGTTAAAACAACACATACATTTTTTAAATAGGAAACAAAAGATACATTTCATGGGCGAAAAAATGTGTTTCTGCGCTTATATACCACTAATCCCAGAGGTTTGACGCGCAGGCGCCAAACAGACTATCCGCGTTATTGGAAATAATTTATCAACGCCTGTATGGGTTTTCCGTTCGAAGTACGATAGGTAATGACCGTCACGGACAGACAACGGACGGAGGGCACGGTGTGCCCTATGTTGTATTCTGCATGTGCGCACTCCTCAGCTGTATTTACTGCGCAAAGCCGTAAAAATCCGGAAAATGCTTCTAGCCACTGCGGATCTAAATGTGGGCTATCTATGGGTGACGGGACTAGAGAGAGAAGAATCGAACGTACCAGATTCGCCACGTGGTTTACCGCATATTAAAACACCTCAGTCGCGACCGACCACTTCGAAAAATGTTTGATACTCTAACAGTTATTATTATTAAATTTAAGTTCTGTATTTAGATTAAAATTGGATAATTTTAAAAAGGATGTTGTGATTCTTTGCTTAAAATGAAATTAAAATTTAAATATCCAAATAAGTATATTTTATTAGAGAGAAAAAGTAGTTGGCACTTTTAAATTACAATATAAAATATAGGTGCTGCCGATTTTACTAATAACACAAAAAGAAACTACAGCTAGCTTAGAATCTAATCAAATAATAAAAAAGCAAAACTTTATTTCTCTGAAAACAAGGCGCTCGCGACACGAAAAACTGTGCCACTACTACAAAAGCAACGCGTGGACGCGACTCGCGCCACGTCATGTCGCTAGTCAATTTGCGTTGTACAAAAGTACGCGCTGCGCTGTGTCGCGTCGCACTCGATGTACGCGTCCCAATTTATGGGTTGCCATAGCGCCTTTACACACTAAGCCGGTTTTGACGGACAGAGAGATAAAAAATTATGCGAATCCTTTGAGTTTGCCGACTTTCCCCGTTCTCTGCGTATGAAACGGTTCATTTGACTCCATACACTTCGATAGCGTTGGTCCGTCGAGTCGCCCGTATTTCCGTCTTTCGCTAATATGAAAAGGCAGTTAGACTAGATGCATCTGGATCAAAATCTAAAATTTAATTTTGTTACATTAATGCCATTTGTAACTTTGTAAAAGTAACTTCTATCAGAACTAAAAATATGTATATTGAAACTACGGTTCGTATGGAAACTTTACATAATCTCCAGGAAGCAGCTTTTCGCTTTAAATAAACTTAATTAAGACTTGGCTTTGCTTCAGTCATCCATTTTACTAGTCGTGAAGTAAATGCAGTTTCCACTCTACATACCAAAAGAGCCATTGTCTCTATAAATGTTACAAATTCAGGCGTATTTCCTTACTATTGCGAATACGTCCTATCTATTAAGATATACCTACGGATTTATTTAAATTCGTAGTTAAGTTCCAAATTCATTGTATTTTTTTACTATTGCGAATACGTTATATCTATTAAGATAAATCTATGAATTATTTAAAACTGACACGTGAAAATAGAAAAAAACACTTAATGAGCCATGTGAATTAATCTAGAATTTTACCCGCCATAAATAATAATCGATTTATCGGCAAATCTTTTAAAGTCAGCATAAACAAAAGCGGATTTCACATATTTTTTATTTTTTATAAATAAATAATTTTATAAACCGTTAAAAATGTTACACAATAAAAGGAATATAAAAGATGAGGCACAAATATGTTTTAAAATAAGCACAATCGATTAAAAAACCAAGTAATAAAACATTTAATTAAAAAAACTCCTTTCCGCAAAATCGAGATTTGCATCTGAAACCACGTGCGTAGCTAGGTCACGAAAGGGGAAGGGACAGCTGCCCCCCATATCCATTGGCAAAATTATTATTTTTAAAGTGTTAAATTTATACATATGTAGATCGATCCACAACAATAAAAACAATAAAAAAATACAGTGTGTCCCAGAATAGCAAACAATGAACCAAAAATGTTTGAGGTTTGAATGGGCTTTTGGTAAAACAAGGCAAGTTATAAGTAAAAATTTGAAAAATGCCCAAGAGTAAAGTACTTTTATTTTTAAAAATAGAACAAAATTTCATTAAGAAATGTTGTAGAGAAACAAATTTTATATCAAAATTTAAAGTTAAAGCCTTAATGAAAGAAAACATTATTTTAATTATTTGTTTATATTAATACCTAAAACTCGACACGAAAAACGAATTTTACAAATGTCTTAATTATAAATTGAGGCCATTAGAGACAAAATTTAAAAATTTATTAATTATTTTTTACTTACGTGACACAAAATTATGTATTACACATTTTTGTAAAGGTTAAGGCATGCACTACTTTCTTATGAAATATTAGACCCCCTTTTGATTAGGGGGGATATGTATATTTTTAAACCCTGTCCCAAATAACCCCCTGGGTCGGGATATTTGGGATTCAGTAATAATTGTATCAAAAACTAAATAAAATTACTGTTGGGGCTATTTGGGACCATAAAAAGTTAAAAAAAAATTAATACTGATTGGAACAAAAAAAAATTAAACAATATTTTTTAAACTGCTAATGTTAGTAAAAACCATAACTTTTCTTAAAATAACATTTATTCCTTTTATAATAATAAAATGTTGTAATATTATAAATTTAAAACTGATAAAGCTTGTGATCTACATTAAACGTGTAAAAGCACCTACTACCGGTACCTTCAATAGCAGGAGTTGTAAGCACTTTAACAACCATGTCTTCACTTAAAGCGTCAGTGTCTCGTTTCTGGGGGAGATAAAAATCTGTCCGATTTGCTAGACTTTTTAAAAACTCTACATGTAACATACCTCCCGATTTACTTTTTATTTGGCCTATGTAATGTTTTTCTCTGTCTTTATGGGGTATTCAATAATAAACCAGTCACCAACTGATGGATTTTTTTTGGCAAAAGCTTCCTCGCTTGAGTTTATCAGATAGATTTTGTTCTTTTGTTCAAACATAACGGGCTCGTTACCACCATCAGTAATTTCTACTTCGCTGCCACTCAGAGCATGCACTCCGTCATTACTGGAAAGCTCAGAATCACTTTCGATGACGTTCTTTAGGCGTTTTTATGAAGGCTTTCTAATGCCGGAAGTAGTAGGGGCGATTAAGTCCTCTGCGGTTACACTTTTTTCAGGCTCCAATTGTAATTTTTTTACGTCGAGCTGCTTTAACGGAGTTGTCCCCGGATCTCATATTTCTTAGCATGTTGACAATGGCTTCAGCGTCGATTGGTTTTCTGAGTAATCTTTCTTTTGGTCTGGAGGAATCTATTGGATATAACCCAGTTTTAGAAAATCCAGACACCAAGTTGTGGGATCCTCTTTGGCACTCTTGAAGCTTTTCATGCAATTTTAGTAAAAGACTAGAAAAAGCATCTTTTACTAGTGAAGTATGTCTTCTTCCATGCCGTAAGGATCTGGCGCCAACAATTCCTTATGGTGGGTAAAAAGTTACATCGAGGTGTTGCACATAAGTCGAATTTGGAGGTAAACAAAGAAAGTCAATTTCCATTTCCTGACATTTTCGTAGCACTTTGTTGGAAAAATGGGACGACAGGTTATCTCCAATCAAAACCTGGAATAAGAAATTGTATTTAACTAAACTTATTTTAATGAAAAAAAAAAGAATACCTTTTGTCCCTCTTTATTTCTAAAAAATGGTACTATACCGTAAAAAACCAATCTTCAAAACAGACGGCATAAAACCATCCAATTATGGATCTATTGAACCTTGTACCTTTGGGGCCTCCCAAGGTTCAGGTATCCCAAAGATGTTCTGCTTTGTAAACTACATATGATAGGTACCTGGCCATGCGCTGTTCCCGCATATATTAAGCTGATTACTGTTTTTGTCGAATTTGTAACCCTCTCTGGGTACTTCGTTCCTCTTTTAAATATACATTTCTTTTAACCTGGATCGTCCGTAAGATTAGTTTCATCGAAATTAATGATTAACGACGGATCGGTTCTGGATAATTTCTCCGAGGCATTTTCAAAAAATCTATCTTTAGTTTTCTCTGTAAGAGCCGCTCGTTTTGTCGATATATTAGCCGAATGTCGGTTGGATATTTTATTTTTATGTCGTTTAAGAAAGTTTATCGCCAAGTTTTTACCAGGCATGTTGTTTCTTAATCTTCTTTCTTGGACGCTCTTTCTGCCTAGATAGTCCTTTGCTAATATTCTTAGGTCTAATAAATCAAACGGGTAGCCCCAAGAAGCAACTACATTTAAGTGATTAATTAATAAGTTTTCTTCTTCGTCTGTAAATAAATTAGGTCGACCCGATCGAGTTTGCTGATTGTTTTGTCCAAGATTTTTATACCTAATGTAGACCTTGAAACTTTATACTTTGCTGAAGCCTCTCGTATGTTTAACTTTTTCTTCCTAATATCATTCAATGCTTTTTGCAAATCTGTATTGGAGTAGGAATTATATGGATTGTAATTTCTTCCATGCCTGCAATTACTCAGCTTTCTCTGATAATTTCTGACCATTTTGTAACTTAAAATAGAAAAAGAAACATGTATTAATTGATAAAAGGTCACAAACTTACCTTACTTAGAATAACGTAGTCATGTTGAACAATGACAAGTTGGCACCCTAAACTGTTTAGCGATGTTTTGGTTAGTTCTGGTTAGCTGTGATAAGCTGTACACCCTACACCAGTATCAGGAAACAACTAAACAATTAGTGAATGTGGTACTTGTACTTTCCCATCACGCTTATTAGTGGCACCAAACTGTCTAGCGATGGAAGGGGGAACCCCAACAATCCCAAATAGCCCTATTTTACGTATTTTAACTTTTTTTAATTTTGCTTCTTTTTATCCAGTAATTAAGTCTTAATGTGCTATTTAGAAAAATTAGGAAAACTTTTTTTACAATAATGCTTCACCCTTAAATTTTGACTAAAAATTCATTTTTTTACAACATTTGCACATACAATTTTGTGTTATTTTAAAAAATAAAAGTTCTTAACTCTGATATTTTTCATATTTTTACGTAACTCGCCCTGTATAATCCCAATCGAAGTAAAATTTTATTTTATACTTCAAAAATTGTTGGTCCATTTGTCCTATTGTAAGACCTATCCTGGGACACCCTGTATATATTATATTAAGGTTGGCTCGTTAGTTTATTTTAAAAGAGCTTTTGATTCCTAACAGTTTAGTACCACATAGGCGATATTTTAAGTTTTTCTAGAAACTTTTTAATAAATTAACAATGTCGTAAATCGATATACATATCATTAAATTAAACAAAATCTTGTTTGGCTTTTCTCTAGAATAAAATTAAAAGTTTATTTAACATTTTAAGAAAATTAAAACTTTTATACATTATAAAGAACTATTCTGCTCTTACACTGTATAATAAAAGTTACTATTACTTTAAAAGAAATAAAATAATGAAATATTTAATATTAAGTTACTTACAAAGGTTTTAATTTTATTGTAAGTAACTTAATATTAAATATTTTATTATTTTATTTCTTTTAAAGTAATCATAACTTTTATGATAATGTGTGTAAGAGCAGAATAGGTCTTCATAATGTATAAAAGTTTTAATTTTCTTAAAATGTTAAATAAACTTTAATTTTATTCTGGTGAAAAGTCAAACAATTTTGTTTAAATTTAATCTCCCAGAAAACAAATAAAGCATAAAATCATCAGGTTATTTGTTGGTTTAGAAATATTTTCTTAAATGCTTTTTGGAAAAAAAATCCTTACCCAAAATAGTGCTTCTGTGGTACCAAATTGTTTGTAATAAAAAGCTCTTTCAGGATATGCTTGCGAGACACCTTTGTTTTATTAAAAAAGTAGGTAGGACTTACAGAAGTACCAGTCATTTCTGGTTAAACCGGAAATAAAAGAAAACAAGTAAATAGATCGACCAATGCACATTTGTGTTAAACATCAACACTCCAAATTTTATTTTTTCCCTTTATAGAGGAAAGAAGTTATAGGGGGTCCTAACTTTGAAAAAAACCCAGTATAAGTTTTTCTTTGCTTGCCTCCTACACAAAATCCTGGCTAAGCCCATGTCTGAAACAAACCCCAGTATCTGATCCCCAATCAGTATTAAGGTCAGCACGGACATGGCAAAAAAATAATTCATATTATTTACTACTCTTTAACCAACCAGAACATTCCCATATCTTTTTAAATAGAGCTAGTAGATAAAGACAGACACTAATTGTTTACTTTTTCTTGTACTTACGAAATCTCGTCAAACATATGAAACTACAACGAAGCCATCGAAAAAATATATTAGTCCAGTCAAATATGGGTAAAATAAGATATCAGCTAATACTGATTGTTACTCAATATTTTGGTTTTTGGTTGTTGTAGGACACCAGACAGTTTCTATGTAAAAAGATTTGTAATTAAATAAATTTCTATCTATTTCTAAGCACATTTAGGTAAAAAGAGTTAAATTAGATTGTTTTTATGAAAAAACCTAATACATCTAGACTATATCCGGGGCGCTTTTAAAAAGGTTAACAAATGAAATATTATTGAATTTAACATAAATGTGTTTTTCATTAAAAGAATATAAGATACAACCTATCAGTTTGCCTGTAAAAACCTTTCGGTTAACCTTATTCACCTGGCCCATTGTGAGATATTTGAAGAACTTTAAATCGTCTAGGGTTCATGATTGGCTTTAGAAAGTCTCTGTATAAATATTATACCTATAATAATTAGTTTTTGATTAAATGTCATTCAAAAATATATATATTAACCGCCATTTTTATCGATTTGTTAACTAATAATGAAAGAAAAAAGCTAATAAATTTTTTTGCACACATTTAACCAACCTTATATTCTATTACCGTTAAAATACAATCTTCTGCTGCCCCAGAAATTGACTTTCGGCAGTTAAGAACTTCAATAACTCAAATGGAAACCACTATCTTAAGCCTAAGATTTAATCAAAACACCTATTTCCTAATATATTTAGTTAATTATATGCAGACTGTCCACGGATAGGGTTTACAAGACGACAAATGAATTTTTGCTTTTAAAAAAAATATTATTTACGAAAAAAAAGTTTATTTGGTGTAAAGAGTACGGAAAAACTTGAAAAACTTCCCTTCAGAAGTAAACTAACTACCTTTATTTTAAATTTTTAAGCAAAATTTTATTTAGAAAATAAATTTTTTAAAATATATTTAAATAGTTTTAATTTTGTTACAGGGGTATCAAAAAGTTTTATAAAATTAATTTTGGCGTTATCAAAAATTGATTATTTTATATTTTTATAATAAACTAACCGTAAATATATTTTTTTAATTTGCTCTTTAAACACATTTTTTCGCCCTTTCGGGGTCTTTCCTCCTAGGTCCAAATATTGCCCTCCTAGGTGGTGCACTGCGGCCTTAGAGGCTCTTGGCCCCTACTCCTTCTCATTTATTCCATAACTTGGACGATTGCTGCTCGGTCCGTCGTTCACCCCCAAGCAGATCACAGCGTGCCCGGTAGCATATTTACATTCTATACCATTATACAGATGAGTCCTATTCTATAAGTAGTATATTATAAAAACGCGCATATGGTTTCTCCAAATCATACCGCGATACAGATAAGCGTCAATCTATAACATAGTAGGATTTGAACCACAATACGCTCCTATTTCTACTCCAAATTATACCGCGGTTCAGGATTTTCACAATAGTAGTAAATAGTTCTGTTGTGTTAATATAACAACATTGTTGAAATTGTAATTTGCGATGGAAGCAAACTTAGATGTCTTAAAAGATATTATTTATAAGGAGGATATAATTGAAAGTTATAATTACGTTAGTTGTAACGACTACAGTGTTATTATAAGAAGCAAAAATCGCCATAGCGATATTAAAACAAAAAGTGAGTGGTGTGACGACTGGATCCGCAATTTTAGTATTGGCACCACAACAAACTGGATAGTTAGATATACTTACCCATCACTAAAAAAATTAAATACAAAAAAGTGTTTAAGTGTCATCAAATTGAATTCAACAAAGTTTCAGAATTTAAAAAATGTCCCACTTGAATAAGAAATTAAGAATGCGGTGCCAAAATCGTATTTCTTTTCAAGAAAGTGAATCCAAATAGTATAAAAAAATGACCCGCATTTAAAAGGCGGACACAACATCGTCATTACGGTAAAAGATAATAATTAACTAATTAATTAATTAAGTATAAGAACCCTCATCTGTTAACGATCTAAGTAGTGTTACTGATACTGCACTGAACCGCCTCTCTCAAAATTTTGCAAAAGTTGTCGAAATTCTAAAGGGAAATGATTCCATAGAAACAGCTAATGCTATAAATAAAGTAAACATGGCTATAAATAAATGAAAAACAACTGGTGATGTTTTGAATTTTTTACATCAAATCAAAAAGTTAAACGTGGTAGAATTATAGGTGTACAACCAACATCAACTGGTCGCAGAAAACAAAGAACAGGGCTAACTGTAGGTACAAAAGCATTTAGGCTGGTAGGCCATAAAAATTCGAAGGCAGTTTTGTGAAAAAACGGAAGTGTTTGGGAGTGAATATTAGTTTGAATCAAACTAACCAGAAATCGGATTAATTTTTATATATGTGTAACTTCTGTTTTCTGAAATATGTTTACTTGTTAGCTTAGAAATAGGCAATAAAAAAATAAAAGTAACTTTAAAAAATAAATTTTGTTTTTTTGTACCGCGGTATAATTTAGTAGTAGAAATAGGAGCATATTGTAAGTTCATACCCTACTATGTTGTAGATTGACGCTTATCTGTATCGCGGCATGATTTTGTGAAACAATATGCGCGTTTTAAACATACATATTATACTAGGCTATAGAATGGCACTCATCTGTATAATGGTATAGAATGTAAATACGCTGCCCGGTCACCCATTCAAGTTACGGCCGCGCTCCTCAATGCTTAACTCCGGTGATTGATGAGGCTGAGCCTGCAGAGCAACAGCAAAGCTCCATCACGCTAGAACCCGCTTTGAAAAAAAAACCTAATTTTTTTAGCTCATTTATAACTACAAACGCTACTAATGATTGTAGTAAAGTTTATTTGTTTGTAGTACCAATAATTACGCAGCTAACCTAATAAATGTTGTTCTAAGCCAGAAAAAAAATAAAACTGCGTTAAAAATTTTGGAATACACTCAAAATTGTTTGTAGTTTATTGTAGCGACGAAAAAAATTCTTAATCCCATACAAGTCAAAAAATATTTAAACATAACATAGCCATGGGAAGAACAAAACAATTGTTCAAAACTTTTTATCTCATTTATAACTACAAACGCTACTAATGATTGTAGTAAAGTTTATTTTTTGTAGTACCAATAATTACACAGCTAACCTAATAAATGTTGTTCTAAGCCAGAAAAAAAAATAAAACTGCGTTAAAAATTTTGGAATACACTCAAAATTGATTGTAGTTTATTGTAGCGACGAAAAAAATTCTTAATCCCATACAAGTCAAAAAAATTTAAACATAACATAGCCATGGGAAGACAAAACAATTGTTCAAAACTTTTTGTTAGTTATAAATGAGATAAAAAAGTTTTGAACAATTGTTTTGTCTTCACATGGCTATGTTATGTTTAAATTTTTTTGACTTGTATGGGATTAAGATTTTTTCGTCGCTACAATAAACTACAATCAATTTTGAGTGTATTCAAAATTTTTAACGCAGTTTTATTTTTTCTGGCTTAGAACAACATTTGATAGGTTAGCTGCGTAATTATTGGTACTACAAAAAATAAACTTTACTACAATCATTAGTAGCGTTTGTAGTTATAAATGAGATAAAAGTTTTGAACAATTGTTTTGTCTTCTCATGGCTATGTTATGTTTAAATATTTTTGACTTGTATGGGATTAAGAATTTTTTTCGTCGCTACAATAAACTACAAACAATTTTGAGTGTATTCCAAAATTTTTAACGCAGTTTTATTTTTTTTCTGGCTTAGAACAACATTTATTAGGTTAGCTGCGTAATTATTGGTACTACAAAAAATAAACTTTACTACAATCATTAGTAGCGTTTGTAGTTATAAATGAGATAAAAAAGTTTTGAACAATTGTTTTGTCTTCCCATGGCTATGTTATGTTTAAATATTTTTTGACTTGTATGGGATTAAGAATTTTTTTCGTCGCTACAATAAACTACAAACAATTTTGAGTGTATTCCAAAATTTTTAACGCAGTTTTATTTTTTTTCTGGCTTAGAACAACATTTATTAGGTTAGCTGCGTAATTATTGGTACTACAAAAAAATAAACTTTACTACAATCATTAGTAGCGTTTGTAGTTATAAATGAGATAAAAAAGTTTTGAACAATTGTTTTGTCTTCCCATGGCTATGTTATGTTTAAATATTTTTTGACTTGTATGGGATTAAGAATTTTTTTCGTCGCTACAATAAACTACAAACAATTTTGAGTGTATTCCAAAATTTTTAACGCAGTTTTATTTTTTTTTCTGGCTTAGAACAACATTTATTAGGTTAGCTGCGTAATTATTGGTACTACAAACAAATAAACTTTACTACAATCATTAGTAGCGTTTGTAGTTATAAATGAGCTAAAAAAATTAGGTTTTTTCTAAAGCGGGTTCCAGCGTGATGGAGCTCAACAACAAGCAACTTCTTTAAACATCTGCCTTTCGCAAATTTCTACACAAGACAACTTTTCAACGATAAACGAATGTTTTCGCCAAATTATGGTGTTCAATTTAATTTTTGTTTTATTATTATCGACTTGCCAACCCGTGTGCACCTCGTTGGGCGTTAATATGTTTTTTTAACTTTTTGCTTAATCATAATAAAACATAGCCTATAGGACTCCTAAATTGTGTATCTTTCTTACTGTCAAATAATTTTTATGATCGGTTCAGTATTTCCGAAGATTAGCCCTTACAAACATAATATTAGTATAGATTAAACACTTTATTCTAAATCAATTTTCCTAATAACATTTTGCTTAAAAACTTTAAATAAAAGTTAAAGAAATATCATGTTTTTCAATTTCTTGCGAATCCTGTATACAAAATCAACATTTTCTTTTTGTGAATCATATTTTTTTAATAAGCAAAAACTTTTAAAAAGAATTACTTTTTTTTAATTTAATTTTTGGTCACTTCGTTCTCTTGAAAACCCTATCCGTAGACAGTCTGTATTATATCATATCTCTAAACCTAATAATTTTAATGATATTTATATTATAATATGTTTTAACGTTTTACTATAATTTAAAAACTACTGGGTTTAGGCATAGGACATACATAACAAAAAGATTGAGAAATGTGTGTTAAACCTTAATCACTGATCTCGATGGATTGCCAATGTTATTACCTGCGCGAAACAAAAGTTACATTTCATGGACGAAAAAATGGGTTTGTGCGCAAGTAAATCGAGGGTAAACGCACCTGGCGCCAAACAGACTATCCGCATTATCGAAAAGAATTTTTCGACGGCGTCCTGGTTTTCTGTTCGGAGTACGGTAGCTAATAAGCATTTGTATTTTGCCACGGCTTTTAAGTGCGCAGGTTCGTCCACCCGTCCACTTGTTTACTGCGCGAGGTCGTAAAAATCCGAAAAATGCTTCTTGACACTGCGGATCTAAATGTAGGTTTGGACTCTTTGTTTGACCTCCGGACAGTGCGGACGTGGGTAGAGGACTACAAAGTTCTTCCCGGAGTGATGTACGGACGTTTTTACCTTCGGGGATCAAGGAAAGATTCACGCTAAATTGACGGCATATTTCTTCTGGATCTAAGCGCTGTGAGCGAAGCTGATGGTATCCTGTTTGGTGGTGAACACGAGGTATTTCTCAAATGGCGGGAAATAGATGGGCGTGCCATGGGAACTGTCAGTAATGAAAGTGAAGGTTATACTTAACACCAGTAGCAGGTCTTGGTTTGACAGCCGACAATTTATGCATTGCATCGATTGTACAATTATTTTTGTTTTCTTTTTGGAATTTCTGGGAGCTACGAGCTCGATTATCCAGATTTTCCGCCGACGAAGCCCTGGAAAGCATAGTCCGGAAGGGGAAGAGTGGTGGATTGGACCTGAAGGGACCAAAGCCAAGAAAAAAAATAGAATAGAATTGAATAGAATAAATGTAGGTTATCTATGGCCTTAATTCAATGCTTAAGGAAGTGGTCTCCATTTATGTCAATTTCTGTGGCACTTCCGATAAAACCAAAAATTGTATTTAGACGGCAATAGGATTTAAGGTATATTAAATATGTGTAATCATCGGTTGTTTTTTAACAAATCGATAAAACTTGCGGTTAACATTACATTTTCACAAGCCATTTTCTCGAAAACTAATCAAGATAGATATAACATGTGGTAGGTGTATTTTCTTGGAAATTCCTATAAAATTGATTTAAAAAAAAGTAATGGGGTGTTTTATTTAAATACCAAAGTTGAGAGCACTTCTGGTTAAACCGGATATGCTACATAAAATTTGATTCATCAGAAATCTGCTTGCATCCCATTCAACCATACATCCAACCAAAATTTTAAATGATGTAACACTTTTCAAGAAAATAGCAGGCTTGCCAGTAATCTTGTGGGCACCCGGTATATTTATACAATAACTACTACTGATAAAATATTAAACCTAAAAATTAATCCAGAATATTATGTTATATCGTTTGTAAATAAAAATTAAAACATTAGTTGAAATAATCGGCAGTAACTTATAATTTGCTTACATTACAAAACTTTTACGATCAAAAGTGTTTTTCATTCGAATTTTATGCGGAAAATTTTAGAAGCTGTTTAAAATTACGAGAACATTTAAATCTTAAATGTTTTAAAATAAATCATAACCCATTTAAATAGGATGCAGAAAGTTTTCTACAAATAAAAGATTTTTTTCCAAAATTATGCTTTTAAAGAATTACCTTTTTATTTAATTTAAGTTTTGTTTTATTTTTTAAATATGTGTTTTTATGTTTTAGCAAGCTAGCAGTTTTAAAAAACAAAACCTCTCATAAAAAAATTAAATATTCAAAATTGCAGTTCTAAAGGTTGTGGTAAGAAAAATGTAAAACATTTTAGATGGCAAATCCTTCTTTAAAATAAAGGGTGGGTTCTTTTATAAACATTGGGTCCGAAGTCAACCATTATGAAAATATGTGACGTTCTATATCGGATCGGATGTCACCTCAGGCATAAATCAGTCAACATTTAGATAATTGTGTCCAGTCGTCCGATTATAGTATATTACATTACAAAGTGTGTAAAATGACTAATTTTATTCGAGTGGGAATATTCCCCAAACCCACGAGTGTAAGAAAGTCATTTTTAGACGAAGTACTGTACACCATTTTTCCTACACTGAGAGAAATTTCTAGCGACCATAATTAAAGTTTTAATAATCATAACTAAATTATCTCAGTTAAATAGGGGACAGATAAGATCAGTTAATGCCATAATTAAAGTTGACTTTCTACTTCCAAATTAGTTACTATAACTAAGTCGGTTTAATAACCGAAAAATATCTTATATGTTAGCGACCATTAATTGGCATTAGTAGTGTGGTTATTAAAGTCGTCTAGTTACCGCTGTTAGTCCATGACATTATGGTAATTAAGTCATTTACTTTTTACTGCTCAAGGGACTTAGTTGTGACTGATATTCAATCTTATTATCAGTATTACTATATCAACATTATGATCAATATTGTAATGTTAATGGACTTAACTAAAGAGCTTTTGTATGGTTATAATTTTCAGGACTTAGGGTAATACCTAAGCTTTAATTAAAGTAGCAAAAAAATGTAGCTTGCTGGAATATACAGGATGTCCGGAAAGCTGAGGTCAAAAATGATAGGGGTGGTAGAGTGAGCCAAAATAATGTTAGTACTTCACATAAAATAAATAATAGTTTAAAAACTAAAAACCACGCTTTTATATGCAACTCGAACTAAAAAATTAGAAAATAATTTTTCATTACAAAGAGTTTGTCACTTCAGAGTAAAAAGCGTGGGGTGCATTTTTTACTATTTTTTCATAACTTTTCCCTCATAGATATTTGCAAATAGAATAATTATAACATTTAATATATTAAGCACTCCACGCTTTTATTCTGAAGTGACAAACTCTTTGTAATGAAAAATTATTTTCTAATTCTTTAGTTCGGTTGCATATAAAAGCGTGTTTTTTAGTTTTTTTAACTATTATTTATTTTTCATTTTTTAGTTCGATATATCAATTAGTTTTTTAAAAATAAATGCTCCAGTTTATTCACTAAAAAGATTCCTTCACCATTTTGTCACATACACAGAGGATCTGTAAAGGAATTTATTTATCCTGGCGGTCCTAATCAGGATAACGGGATACTGTTTTTAAATTATTGCATTGTCATCGGTCCTTGATATGTGTGCAAAGTTTCAAAGAAATTGAATCGCTGGAAGTTGGTAAAAATTAGGCTCAAAGATTCCGTTACATAGATAGATAGATAGATAGATAGATAGATAGATAGATAGATAGATAGGATAGTTACAACCCAAGCTAATAAAAGCGTGTTAAAAAGAAATTCTATCGCGCTTCCTTAGGAGTTATTGAGGTTAAAAAGTTAGAATATAAAAAAATGTATTTCAATAATAACTTTTGAACGGTTGCCACAATAATAATGATATTTGGGCATTTAAATTAACTCGTACCAATGCTTTTTTCCATAGCAAATGATGCGCCGTAAGTCATAATTATACAGGATGAAACGAATTTTTTCGTTTATTTAATGCATTTCTTACAGAGGTAAAAATTACATTTTGGTTTGACCGTATAATTTCTTTATCATTTTTGTACAAAAAATGTATACTTTATTTAAATTGACACCTTGGACCGTTTTTCATAAAAACGCATTTTAAATCCAGACATACCCCCATTTTTGTATGTAATAAAAATCAATTTTTTGAGAAAATTATTAAAATAAGGTAAAATTTTTAAAAACAGTCTTTATTTGTGTTATAAAGTTTCAAAGGCTTATAAACACCATTTTTAATTTTTTAAACCACATTTTAATATTTTCCTCAAAAAATGGTTTTTTTTTTTGTTATATACAAAATAGGGGTATGTCTGGTTTTAAAATGCGATTTTATAAAGAATGGTCAATGGAGTATTAGGAATTAAAATCTATAAATTTGTATGTATTACGAGATAAGTGTGATAAGTGGATGAGGTAGGTTTTCTTGGCTTATTATTTTTATCAACGCCATTTGACTGATAAACGAGTAAAACATATTATTTTTTTAAAAACCAAATATTTTATTCCGTTTTTCTATGTTTGTGGTTTGTTTTAGCGTTGTGCAGTTTAATAATGGCCTACAAACGTACTTTAACGGAATGGGGCTTTAATCAAAGTGCATATAAAAGCTTTTAAAACTAAGCATTAAAAAGGATTTGCAACTTCCTCATTAATAATGGTAATTATTTATTCTTTTATTTTTGCGATTAAAAAAAATAAAACTCACTTGTTCTAGATGCAGTTACTAACATAAATTCTTCGGGAGAGCAAGAAAATATCGTTTTTTTATTTATTTATGAATCATCAAACTTTCGGGACCGCGGAGTGAATTGGGTTACTGGGCGAACCATTTCCTCTTCCGTGGCTGGGCGGGGTAAAACCATGGTAAAGTGAATGTCTAGAAATTAAAGTGGGTTCATTACGTTTTGCTTGACAAAATTTGAGCAGTTTCTGAAATTTTATTATAAAATAGGCATTCTAAATAGCACATTAAAAAAAAAGTGAAATATTCACGTTTTGCAAAAATATAACTGTTAAAAAATTGCCATTTATGACTGAACATTTAAAATTTTAAAAACTTGTGTCCGCAAAACCTAATGAACCTACTTTAATTTCTGGACATTCACTTTACATCGTCTTTTACCATGGACTTACCCCGCCCAGCCACGGAACAGGAAAAGGTTCGCCCAGCACACAATTCACTTCGCGGTCCCGAAAGATTGTTGATTCATAAATAAATAAAAAAACGATATTTTCTTGCTCCCCCGAAAGGGTTTATGTCAGTAACTGCCTCTAGAACAAGTGAGTAGTTTTTTAATCGAAAAAATAAAAGAATAAATAATTACCAATATTAATTAAGAAGTTGCAAATCTTTTTAATGCTTACCTTTAAAAGCTTCTATAACACTTTGTTTAAAGCCCCATTCCTGTAAAGTACGTTTGTAAGGCCATTATAAAACTGCATAACGCTAAAACAAACCACAACACATAGAAAACGAAATAAAATATTTGGTTTTTAAATAAATTAAGATTTTTACACGCGCCATTTTGGAATCAGTCAAATGGCGTCCGTAAAAATAATACGCCAAGAAAAACCTACCCTACCCAAACCACACGAAACACAAAACTGAAATACCAACAACAACGTTGCGCCTCTTTTGGAAGACTTTCCGTTGACGAGCGCTACCGAAGTATATCGATTTTTAACGATTCATATCTAGGTAAATGACTTTAGTTATGATTATTAAAGCTTCCACTTGTAATACCTGAATATCTAATAGTATTAGGAAGGTATTTTTCTGCCTTTATTAATGAAAACTTTATTTGATGCATTTAATAAACACAAATAATAAACTTAATTACCACAATTAAACCGCAACATAATAGTAAATCTGGTAAGATTTTATTAACACGTAAATGGATTGTAACTAAACCAACTAGTTAGTGTTATGCAGAAATTTATTAACAGTAATACCTTGATTTCAGAAAGACAACTTTAATAGTTCTCGAAAGATCAATCTAATATCATTATTAAAAAAATAGCTATGTTACCTAAAAATAAAAGAATGGTTATTAACGAAGCAACTGAAAGGTAGTTTAATTAACTGTTTTCTTTCAGTGTACGACCACAAATTATTCACCAAAAAAAAAAGTTTGTCTATAAAGAAAAAATAAAAAGCAATTGAGCTCTTTGCAACACTAGGGTGATTCTTACTTTGTAACACTAGTGTGATATGTACTTTTCCTTACTGCTATATTATACTGTTTTGACAATATTTTTACATCAAAATCACCTACTTACCTAGAAGCATTATATAACTTTTATCATTTTGGAATTTAAAAAGGCCCTCACTTAATAAAAATTGTATGGTTTGGTTAGGTAATAACGGTAATAGTTTAGTACGGTTTTCTGCTATTTTAAGGTTTTTTTTAATTATTCATACTTACACATTTTAGACACTCTTCTAAATAAAACGTAAGTGGCGCATATCCAAAATATTCCGTTTTTAAAAATATCAGTAAACAAACTTACGGGACCGGGGAGTGAAAAGGGGTGCTGGGTGGGGTAAAATTGGTAAAACGAGTTAATAAAACTGAACATCACATGTAAAATTAAGTAAAAATTACATTTTTTTCTTATATTTTTGAGAAAAATTATAAAAATATGAAAATTGTAAATGCATAACCTAAAGTACTAAAAGTAAGAAAAAAACGACTACCAAACGTTCGTTATACCATGCAAAATATGGAAAGCATTTGGCAACGTCGGAAGGGTCTGATTCTATTTATGAATGGATAAAAGAAAGTGGATTTATAAAGTGTGTAATAGCCCCAGGTTTAATTAAGGGATTAAAAAAAAAAGAGATTTAACTAGTTGTTTGAGTACACGAAGACAGAGAGAAAGGAATTTGATCTATAGGAGTTTTTCTCTGGCGCTTTTGGCGAAAGTTGTTTTTTTTGCAACAAAAATAGAAATAACTATTTTTGTTTATGTTTTTATTTTTTCGGAAATTTTATAATTACTCTTTTTAATATTAGAAGAAAGCTTATACTGTGTAGTAACTTAACGTTAATAAGATGATTTTCGCTAATTTGGGTTCTACTGTTTAAGGTAAGTAAAAGTTTTTTACTGGCACTACAATAAATATGTCACTTGTAAAACCAATAGCAGTTTTAAGAATGACATCATAATATATACGAGTGTTGTAAAGTACTTTTCCTACGACCACTTGTGAAAATAGCAAATAGCACACTGGTTTTATGCATAGAAAATGTGTTATATCACACTAGTGATGCAAAGTACTATACAGCACTAGTGTTGCAAAGTACCATACAACACTCGTGTGATATATATTATGATGTCATTCTAAAAACTGCTATTGGTTTTGCAAGTGACATATTTATTGTAGTGACATTAAAAAAAACTTTTTACTTACCTTAAACAGTAGAACTCAAATTAGCTGAAAATCATCTTATACTACACATTATAAGCTTTCTTCTAATATTAAAAGACTAATAATAAAATTTTCGAAAAAATAAAAACATAAACAAAAATTGACATAACCACAAAAACAACTTTCATTGACTGCTCGCTCAGTGGCACAGTGTTGTCAGGTAAGTAGATCAAATTAAAAATCATCCTTCTACCTTTGAGCACGCACTTTATAGAGGCAGCCTTGCCGCTTGACAGTTCGACCTAAAGCGCCAGAGAAAAACTCCTATAGATCAAATTCCTTTCTCTCTGTCTTCGTGTAGTCAAACAACTAGAAAAATCGTTTTTTTAATCCCTTAATTAAACCTGAGGCTAATACACACTTTATGAATCCACTTTCTTTTATCCATTCATAAATAGAATCAGACCCTTCCGACGTTGCCAAATGCTTTCCATATTTTGCATGGTATAAGTGACGTTTAGTTGTCGTTTTTTTCTTACTTTTAGGACTTTAGGTTATGCATTTATAAATTTTATATTATTTATATTTTTCTCAAAAATATGCTGGAAAAATGTAATTTTAACTTAATTTTACATGTGATGTTCAGTTTCATTAACTCGTTTTACCAATTTTACCCACCCAGCACCCTTTTCACTCCCCGGTCCCGTAAGTTTGTTTACTGATATTTTTAGAAAACGGAATATTTTGGATATGCGCCACTTTACGTTTTATTTAGAGGAGTGTCTAAAATATGTAAGTATCAATAATTTTTAAAAACCCTTAAAATAGCAGAAAACCGTATTAAACTATTATTACCTAACCAAACCATACAATTTTTATTAAGTGAGGGCGTTTTTAAATATCCAAAATGATAAAAGTTATAGGTATAATGCTTCTAGGTAGGTGACTTTCGGATGTAAAAATATTGTCAAAACAGTATAATATAGCAGTGAGGAGAAAAGTACATATCACACTAGTGTTACAAAGTAAAAATCACCCTAGTGTTTCAAACTTCTTAATTGTTTTTTATTTTTTCTGTAAAGACAATCCAACCAAACTTTAGTTTTGTGACTAATTTGTGGTCGTAGGAAAAATAGTGTACAGTACTCGTGTGAAAATGACTTTCTTACTTTGAAATTAGTCATTTTCCACACTTGTAATGTAATATACTATTGCAGCACTAGTGCTGTAAAGGTGACTTTGCAACACTAGTGTGATATAACGCATGTTCTATGCATGAAACCATGCATAGAAAATAGAACCCAATAGTGTGCTATTTGCTATTTTCACAAGTGGGTCGTGGGAAAAAGCCATTTTTGTTGTTAGTACGGTTCAAAACATTCTTGTTAAACGGTGACGTCATATACGTATAACAGTGTTTGAATACATCGCGGACAGTGGTTTAAAAACAATATGGTTATTTTTGTCGGACGGGCGTTTACATTGAACTTATTTAAAACTTTCTTCCGGTCATTTTTGAATGAATGTAAATGGCAAGAGACAAATTTTTACATGCAGTGTAAACTAAAGAACATATTAGCCCCAAAAATAAAAATCATAACCATAACCCTAAAGCTTACTGGGTTGTGACGCAATGGTTTGAAAACCTATATTTTCTGGATTCTCCTATTTATATCATCATTTTTAAATACGGTTTAAACCACTCCGACAAATACGGTTAGCAAGAAAATATTCTTTTAAAAGTAGGATATGTGCGGCCGGCCTAAAAATTTTTGCATTTGTTTTAAATAACCCTGTATGATTACCTGCTGCGAATGATTTCTCGAAAAGTACGCGTTGGAAAATTTTAAAATTTTGGTAACAATATAAAGTTACTGAGGAAAATACAACTAAAATATTTTGACAGCTCTACCACTTTCGGTTATACCGGAAGTTGACGTTAACTTCCTTATTTTAAATAAAACAGCCTATATATTAATTATTTTTTAGATTGTGCTTAAAATTCTAATCATAATTTACGTGTAATGTTCTATACCTAAGTCCAACCGTTTTTGACTTATTTTAAATTTTATGTCAAAAATGACGTGTGCAAGCCATTACATAACCATTAATTTCTTCACACATTTCTAAACAAAAGCCTTAAATATGAGTTGGGGTTGGGACCATGTAAAGAAAAAACTTCTTTAGTAGACTCTATCGTTATTTTTACAATTAATATATGCAGAGTGGTCAAAAATAAAGGTTGAACATCATCACGACAAAAACCTTAAAAGTCATTTTTTTAAAGGAAACCCCTATTTTTATTACCTTTTCCTATTAGGCAATAAAAATAAGGGTAAGTATAATGTATAACGATTTCTATTTCAAAAATTTATAGTTTTCGAAATATTTAATATTTATCTATTCTAACAATGCATTTAAGTACGAGTAGGTACGGGGTAGTTGGCTGTGACGCCGCATTTTGTTGTCAAGGCCAACTAGAAGCAAAACTAAGCCGTATTTAAAGGCATTGTTAGAATAGATAAATATTAAATTGTTAATATTTTAAAAACTATACATTTTTGAAATAGACATCTCTTTACAAACGTATCGCTATTTTTGATACTTAATAAGATGAGGTAAAAAAGATAGGGGTTTCTATTAAAAAAATATATATTTTTAAGGTTTTTATCGTAATAATTTTTCACGATTATTTTTGACCACTCTGTGTTTATTGTGAAAATATCAATCAGTCGGAAATTGATGGTTATGTAATGGGTTGCAAACGACATTTTTGACATAAAATTTAAAATAAGTCAAAAACGGTTGGACTTATTTATAGAACATATTTTAGTTTGTGAAATCAAAATAATGTTTTTTTCTTGTATATTTTTCCACGATTTCTTCCTTATTGTTGACTTTTGACCCAACGTTTATTTAACAAACTTACCAATAATATGAAAAAAAGAATTACCTTCTAAAATCTTTTGCATTTGTTTTGAAACATCCTGTAGAAATTATAATATATGTTTTTTTAATTTTAGGTGTAAGAAATAGAGTCCACCCAACTGGCAGGTACATTAAAGGCACGCTGTCCCCCACGTCAAATCAAGCCCCCACGAGCCGCCCGTGTCCCCTGGGGGCAGGCTCTCCTAAGGGCGGCCCGCGATGGAGACGATTCCGCCCTTAGGGAGCAATTACGTAGGGCTTTGGCAGTTGGTATAGGAGAGGCGGACTTAAACGCTACTGACTCTAGTGGAAGGGTAAGTAAAATTTAACAATTTCTGCGCCTGGACTCCGTATCTCGCCAAGAAAGAAATTTCTTTTTATTTTCTATTTCCTGTCCATTTCGAACTCCGATAAGTCTTTCGGCTCGTTCCGCACTCACGAATGGACAACACAAACGCCTGAAAATAGAAAGGCGATTTAGATGTTTTTGTTATTTATCCTGTTTTATTTTATGGCGTTTTGTATAAAGTGATCTTGCTCTTCTTACCTGCTGGACGTTTGTTTACATTCTTTTATAAGCGGGTGTTTGCGGGAACCTTGACGACATTGCAATTTGTGATCGCAATATATAATAAACACATTTTTATTTAGTGTTTTGTGGAAATAATATATTCGTTTATGTTATGTTGTTATATTGTATTTTGTTTAAGCTTTAACACTTACGCGAGGTTTAAACTCACAAATTATTATTATTTTTTTAAATTAAATCCATGCAATCTAAAACACCGCTTGATGTCAACTTTTGCTAATTCAAAGGGATTAATAATATTATATCTCATTGCGCTAAATCTCTTCTTTTACCTCCAAATTTTGTCGCTGACTTTTCTCCTCTATATTTTTATCCAAAATAGAAAAAAGTTAGATAGACTATAACAAAGCAAAAAATAAACTATTAAAATCCGGAAATTTAATGGACTGATTAAAATATGAGTGAATATGCCAAATAAATAAAACATATGAAACATAAGTAAAAAAAAACATATATATTTGAAGAAATAACAAATGCATTTTTCTATAAAGGGTGCATTTTTCCACAAGAACCCAACGTTTTCAGGGCCAGTAGTCTATTATTTTTCCGCTAACTAAGATTTACAAACTATTTAGAAAGAATAATACAGAGTACAGACAAGAAATGGAAAGGAAATTTCTTTCCTGCCTATTTCTTCTTTCTATCAAATTACAGAGCGCGGGAGCTGAATTATTAAATTTTAATGAGCATACAGACGGTCAGTCATAATTTCGAGTCTAGTAAGGGGAACTTGTTTATGACCTCTGCAGTCTACAATAAAATTAATGGCAGATTATAATTTTAGACATTCCAAAATCCTCTTTAGCCTAATATGTAACAATACACAAATTATAAATAAAAATTCAAACCAGATTATTTTTTGACACTTTGTATTTTCAAAACTATACCTAGTTAACTTAGGATAAATCAATAAATTTTGGCCTTAGAAATATTTGGTAGCATTTTTTTGTAACCATTTAACCATAATAAAAATTTAACTAATTACCTAATTTTCAAAAACATAATTGTTCTAGGTTTCTTGTGTGGTCTAGAAGTATACAATAAGTAACTTAATTTTATTTTTTAACTTAAAAACTTAACAGATAGGTAAAGCATTTAATAGTTTTAAAAGCGGTTTTTTTTGCTTGCTTGATTAAAAGAAATTTAAAAAAAGGACACAAAAGTAGCGTACACCTTTATTTTATCGGTTTAAATAAATTTAATCAAATAAGGGTTTCTTCCTTATGCTAGATAATACTGTTAAATTTTTAAATCTGATAAGGGGACGGGGATGTAAAACATTAAAAAAAAAAGATTTTTTTAAATGTGCCTTAAATGTATCTTGGAAACAATGCATTTCTGGACGCATGTTTACTTACGTTTACTTTATATTTTCAGGTGTTTTATTTTATGAAGAATGTGTCCCTTAATTTTCTTAACAATATTAACTCATATAAAAACCCTGCTTATATGGGTTAAAAAGGGATTTGCTCAGATTTTTTATGTATAATATTATATTTTTTTATGTATAACATCTATTTATAGATATTTCTAGAGCACGTAGTATTATCATTAAATTAAAAATGTTAATTTTTTATGGCACATGCAGTATACTTTTTAATTTTTGAAAATAAATTTATACAAAATATAGGATAATTGACGTAAACAATAAAATGTGATTTAGTGCAACATTTTTATTATAAATGGAACACCCTGTATATTTCTTCAATTTTTTTATTCCTGAATATAAACATCTAAGTAAATTTACTAACGTTAGATATCTAAAAGTTCAGGCTCACAAGAAGTTGCTACAGAATCCTAGTCCAGAAAACCGACAGGCTAGCATTGAGGCAAGAAACTACTACAAGCAAAAATTTTAGGAGCCAAACACTCCCTCAATAATTGGATAAGGAACAAATTTCTTTCTTGCTTAATTGGCAGTTAATCTTTCTGGTTCTTTGCGAAAAACCTAATAGTCCAGGAGCCTGTGAGAGGCAGACCTTTGTCATTTTGTAAAAGCTGAAAGTTGGTTGTGCATGCTCCCAACATAGGTAGAAGTAATGCTAGACTATAAAGTTTGACTTATAGTGGCTTTGGCAGGTACCAGGTACCAAAGGTTATTAAATTTAAACCTAACTATTGTCAAAGGCAGTCCAATATTTCTGTTACTTAACAGGGTTTCCAAATAGGCATATCCTAAAACTATTTTGATGTGTACAGGCGGACCAAAAAAAAGTTATTGCTGAAAGGTTAGTTAAACAAAAATGTTTTTGCAACCCAATGTATACTTCAAAATATTTTTAGGACATGCTTATTTAGAAACTCTTTGCCTCTTTTATAAGACTGTTTGTCATATTTTGTTAAATAACTGAAATATTAAAGTTTATCGAACCAGGGGGCCACACAAAAATGATTGCCCACTTAGGGGTTAAAACTGTCAAAACTGTCTGCCAACTGAGGAAATATCTTATAAAGTCCGCGCGTTTAGTAAAGAGGCCACCGACGTCATCATTATCTACGCGAAATCTTCTGTAACTCTCTTTCAATCGCGGTTTCGAGGGCTTCGTAAGCCTTTAAAGATTTGATGAAAAAATAAATAACATTTTAAATACGGGATGAGGGAATAAGATGAGATTTTGCGCAGAAAATGATGACTTTGGTGGCCTCTTTACTAAACGCGCGGACTATAGTAGGTACCCAAGTAACCTAAATAAAATTCAGCTTTTATAAAATGATAAAAGTTATATTTTTATTAATTAACTTTTGGTACCTGGTACCTGCTAAAGCCACTGACAAACTTTCAGCTTTTAAAAAATGACATGTCCGCCGCTCACGGACTCCTACTCTATAAGTAGGATTTTTTGTACCAGTTCTTTTCCACCACTAACTTTGAAAAAAAGAAAATTTTACTGCTACAGAAAAGGCAAAACTTTTTGCTAAACAATTTGCTGCCAATTCAACCCTTGGCCCTCCCGTTAATCATCCAATTCCAGCTATTGCCCCAATTTCTCATAAAATGACCGATATCATTTTTAAGGTAAAACACATTAGGCGTATCCTTTCTTCTCTTAGCACCAAGAAATCGTCTGGACTGGATGGTATACCAGCAGTCGTTTTAAAAAAATGTGCTCCAGAACTTGTACCCATCTTAACTTGGCTTTTTCGAATTTTTTACAAAACAGGTAATTTTCCCAAGAGCTGGAAAGCTGCACTTGATCACCTATTCCCAAGAAAGGATCTAGGTTTCTATCATCACTATAGACCAATTTTATTTATCTCTTTTTTCTTTGTAAAGTAATAGAGAAATTCATTAATTTACAAATTCTTAAGTATTAAAAAAATAATTTAACATTACTTTTGCATGACAGGCAGTATGAATTTCGTCACAAAAGATCTACAGCAGATCTTCTTTTCTTCGTATTACACTGCTGGAATAAGTCTCTTGAGTTTCTAGGTGAGCCCCAAATCGTTGCTCTTGATATATCCAAAGTGTTTAACCAAATCTGGCATGCCGCGCTCCTTAAAAAACTTTCATCCTATGGTCTTTCTGGTATCTGTAGCAACGGCTGCTTTAAGGATGCTTGGATTTCTCTTTTAAACCAAAAAGTGTTTTTCCCTTCAAATTTATACACTTCGTATATGAGTCTCAAATCCGTCTCTCCTAGAATGGAATGCGTCCCCCACAACCCTTAGCATTCTCGATTTTGTTCAAAGAAGAGCTGTTGGCCTCATTAATGATACTTCACTTGTAGACAGGCTTTCCTGTCTTGCCCATCGTCAGGCTCTGGGGGATTTATCGCTTTTTATAGGTACTTTCATGGCTTCTCTTCGTAAAAATTGTCCAGTATAATTCTTCCACTCACGGTTCTCAACAGAGAAACTGGTGGTGCCGCACGTATGCATCCTTATACCATCCAACTTGACATGCCCCAAACTTCCCTCTTTGTTTGTTTTTTATCCCTAGAGTTTCTAGAATGTGGTACCTGCTGCCCGCTGAGGTCTTTCCTTCTCCCCAATTCTTCAAGTATTTAAGTCATGTGTTAGCAAACTCCTCTGACCTTGCTTAATACACCCACAGTACGTTAGTATTAAGGCTTTTTACATTCGTGGATTGTACCAAGATAAAAAAAAACGAATAAATGTGCTTTGTCATACTTTTGACCCACCCTGTATACAATCCAGTGTTATTTTTTGGGGTTTACTATTTGAATTCTACATTTTTTATTTTTAAAATATACTTAAACCACAGTGTCTCCTTTTATTATTTTTATTTCTTAATTTCATTGTTCATGATAAAATGTCTTTGTTCATAATGGTACATTTTAAGGTTTAAACTGAATGCTTCATAACTTCTAATTGATTTAGCTCGTAAAGAATCACTAAATAATTAAACAAATCATAAATAAATAATTTGATGCACTTTAAATGGATTAATAAAACCTTTTAAAAGTTTTTACTTTGTATTTAATATGTATTGAAATCGCTCTTTTACTACAAACAAAAATGCCAATTTATTATAGGCAACTAACTGAATTATTTAACTTACAATTTTAAAACAGAACAACAACACCCTGGAGAACACAGCCACACAAAAGAAAAAGTTGTTGCTTTAAAGACATACCAGGGTATCGTTTGTTTTTGGGTCGTTGAATTCGAATCTGAGATCGGCTTGACCCTAGCAGGTCATGATCGAGGTCATTTTAAGATCAAACCATTAAAAATAGACAATAATCGTGGTATATTTATGTTTTTAGGGTCGCTGAATCCGAATCCGGGGTCAGTTTGATCCTATTAGGTCATAATCAAGGTCATGTTAAGGTCATCGGTCCAAAATATCTGAAGATATCATGATTGTGGTCTATTTTCGATAACTCCTGACGATTTGACCTTGATATCAATCCGACGGGGTCAATTTGACCACGGATTCGGATTTAGCGACCACTAAGACATAATGATACTATGATTGTAATCTGTTTCTAGACAAATTTTGATGATTATATCTTGATATAACCTTGACGTCGACCTAATGGAATCTGGTCTATTTTTAATGAACTTTTATGATTTGACCTTAAAATGACCTTGACTATGATCTAATAGGGTCAAACCCTAGATTCGAATTCTGTGACTCAAAAACATAAAGATACCTTGGTCTGTCTTTCAGAGCAACAACCCTTTTTCTTTTGGTGGGGCAGTGTAATTTTTAAAATTTATGGAGAATAAAATATATTTTATTCTGTATACATCATCATTTTATAACCTTTCGTAATAAGTTATTCCTACAATTTTACTTTTTATACTTTTTATGTTTGAACTTTATATTTCAATTTTAAGATATAAGCTGCATAATGTTAATATAAATATAGGCTATAAATTTAAAAGGTCAACGGTTATTAATTTGCATATCTAATAATTTTTACGCATTCATTCTACAGATGAAAATATAAAAGTTTAAATAAAATTGTCATATAGTCATAAAGACAAACCTCAACACAAATATTTTTCGGTAATTTTGCATAATTTTTTATAATGACTGCAATTTATTTTAATAGCTTGTATGACATAGCTAGAAAAAGTCTCTTGAGTTTTTAAGTAATGTCTAGATCGTTGCTCTTAACCCTTAAGTAGGCACGTGCCTTTTTTACGTAAGTAGGCTTGTGGGGGTCAAGTTAACCCCCAACCGTAAACATCCAATAATCACTTTTTCTACAATTTTTTTATAAACTGCTAAATTTTATTTCTAGTTGGAAGCATTTTCTTTCAATGTATGACTAAATTAAATGAAAAACTTGCTTAGGAAAAAGGATACTTGTATTAAAAGATTTAAATGTTATTTTAATTGAAGTTATTGTAATTATTTTTTTTTAAGCTGATTATGGGATGCACAATGCGTGAAATCAAAAAACTGAATTTGTTTATTTATTAGTACTTTTCACACTTTGTCTAAGTTCACATAAATTAATAAAAATAAATTATATGAGCCCCAAAATGGTTATCCTAGCTAGACGCTTATTACAATAATAAAAAAATATATAATCTTTTTTAATACATTAATTTCTAACAGAAATTTTACATTTTGCCTGAAAAACATAAATAAAACTAAAAACACGAAAATTTTTCTTAAGAAAATTATTTATAATACGAAATGGAGTGGAAGTTTATTCTGAATCTGTTCCTTCTTGTTGTCTTAGAGCTAGGTACTGCTCACAAATTGTTTTCGTATGGTATTTGCACATTATGGCTGTTTTTATTTCACAAAAAGTTTGATATCTTATTGTCTATTGTTCTTAGTCGAAGACAAATAATACATTTGTTCCGACTCCCTAAACCTCCCGCAAACTCGATATAGATATTTCTCAAAACTGTAACGTAAGTAGGCGCGCGGGGTCAGATTGACCCCCAAGTGCAAAAAACGTAATTTTTTAACTGAATATTGTTGTGTTTTGTATTTTTGTTATTAGCATATACCTAACGAGGTTTAAGGAAGGTACCTAGAGATTTTTTCTAATTGTGGAAAATCCCAAAGTTATCACAAAAATGACAACGCTGGGAGTCAATAATTTGATCCCCGCGCGCCTACTTAAGGTTGAATACAGGGTGATTCAAAAATCGATCACGAAACTTAAGGTGGTGATACTTGACAAAATAAGGGTAGAGCTTCTATATATTTTTTCAAAATGTCATTCGTTTTCGAGTTACAAGCCGTCAAAGTTCTATTTTTATTTTGGTTTTTTCACCATATTGCATTTATTTTTAACCAATCCAGTTGATATTTGGCACACAAATCGAGCTTTGCAGATTCTAAAATTTTAAGACAGAAGTACTTTTTTAAATACCGCCAGAGGGCACTTTACCTAAAACTTAAAATTTATTAACATCATAACTTTTTATTTTTACAGGTATCGCAAAGCTGGGGGCGCCATTTCATAGACAATCAAAAACTTAAAAATAAGGTACTTTTATTAAAGTCGATAAACCTCACCGTTTAGGCACCAATAGACATCAAAGTTTTCATCAGTTTCAATCAAATTACCTACATACATAGAGTAGTCCAGTAACCCAACCAACAAACTTTACGGGGCGATTCTACAACAGAAAATAAGAAAAAACTTTAAATAAACATATATGTCCTAAACGTCTTAGTTTTTGAACTACGGTGTGTTAAATATTTAAAAAAATATATTTTTTAAATTTCTATTATCCGTAGTTCAAAAACTAAGACGTTTAGGACATATGTTTATATGACGTTTTTTTCTTATTTTGTATTGTAGAATTGTTTGGTTAAGTTTGTCGGTTGAGTTACTGGACAGGTAATTTGATTGAAATTGATGAAAACTTTGATGTCTATTGGTGCCTAAACGGTGAGGTTTATCGACTTTAATAAAGAGTACCTTATTTTTAAGTTTTTGATTGTCTATAAGACGGCGCCCCTAGCTTTGCAATATCTGTCAAAATAAAAAGTTATGATGCAAATAAATTTTAAGTTTTAGGTAAAGTGCCCTCTGGCGGTATTTAAAAAAGTACTTTTGTCTTAAAATTTTAGAATCTGCAAAGCTTGATTTGTGTGCCAAATATCAACTGGATTGATTAAAAATAAATGCAATATGGCGAAAAACCAAAATAAAAATTGAACTTTGACGGCTTGTAACTCGAAAACGAATGACATTTTGAAAAAATATATATGAAGCTCTACCCCTATTTTGTCAAGTAGAATCACCCCTTAAGTTTCGTGATCGATTTTTGAATCACCCTGTATATCCAAAGCTTAGTCTGGCATGACGACCTCCTCAATAAACTTCCCTTCTGCGGTTTTTCAGCTAACCTATTGTTTTTTGCTCTTTAGTTTTTTTTTTTCTGATGGACGTACATCGGTTATGGTGAATGGCCATCCGTTAATTTTGGGATGCTTTAGAAAAATGTGTTGGCTCCAATTTTGTTTTCTTTTTTTCACATCAATGACCTTCTCTTCTTCCACAACTAATTTTATTCATAGCTTTGCTAACGATACACTGAAAGAAAACAGTTAATTAAACTACCTTTCAGTTGCTTTGTTAATAACCATTCTTTTATTTTTAGGTAACATAGCTATTTTTTTAATAATGATATTAGATTGATCTTTCTAGAACTATTAAAGTTGTCTTTCTGAAATCAAGGTATTACTGTTAATAAATTTCTGCATAACACTAACTAGTTGGTTTAGTTACAATCCATTTACGTGTTAATAAAATCTAACCAGATTTACTATTATGTTGCGGTTTAATTGTGGTAATTAAGTTTATTATTTGTGTTTATTAAATGCATCAAATAAAGTTTCCATTAATAAAGGCAGAAAAAGACCTTCCTAATACTATTAGATATTCAGGTATTAGAAGTGGGCGCTTTAATAATAATAACTAAAGTCATTTAGCTAGATATGAATCGTTAAAAATCGATATACTTCGGTAGCGCTCGTCAACGGAAAGTCTTCCAGAGAGGCGCAACGTTGTTGCTGGTATTTCAGTTTTGTGCTTCGTGTGGTTTGGGTAGGGTAGGTTTTTCTTGGCGTATTATTTTTACGGACGCCATTTGACTGATTCCAAAATGGCGCGTGTAAAAATCTTAATTTATTTAAAAACCAAATATTTTATTTCGTTTTTCTATGTTTTTGGTTTGGTTTAGCGTTATGCAGTTTTATAATGGCCCGTTACTTTACAGGAATGGGGCTTTAAACAAAGTGTTATAGAAGCTTTTAAAGGTAAGCATTAAAAAGATTTGCAACTTCTTAATTAATATTGGTAATTATTTATTCTTTTATTTTTTCGATTAAAAAAAATACTCACTTGTTCTAGAGGCAGTTACTGACATAAACCCTTCAAGGGAGCAAGAAAATATCGTTTTTTTTTATTTATTTATGAATCAAGAAACTTTCGGGACCGCGAAGTGAATTGTGTGCTGGGCGAACCTTTTCCTGTTCCGTGGCTGGGCGGGGTAAGTCCATGGTAAAAGACGATGTAAAGTGAATGTCCAGAAATTAAAGCAGGTTCAATAGGTTTTGCGGACACAAGTTTTTAAAATTTTAAATGTTCAGTCATAAATGGCAATTATTTAACAGTTATATTTTTGCAAAACGTGAATATTTCGCTTTTTTATGTGCTATTTAGAATGCCTATTTTATAATAAAATTTCAGAAACTGCTCAAATTTTGTCAAGCAAAACGTAATGAACCCACTTTAATTTCTAGACATTCACTTTACCATGGTTTTACCCCGCCCAGCTACGGAAGAGGAAATGGTTTGCCCAGTAACCCAATTTTAATCGCAAAAATAAAAGAATAAATAATTACCATTATTAATGAGGAAGTTGCAAATCCTTTTAATGCTTAGTTTTAAAAGCTTTTATAGCACTTTAATTAAAGCCCCATTCCGTTAAAGTACGTTTGTTGGCCATTATTAAACTGCACAACGCTAAAACAAACCACAAACATAGAAAAACGGAATAAAATATTTGGTTTTTAAAAAAATATATATTTTTACTCGTTTATCAGTCAAATGGCCTTGGTAAAAATAATAAGCCAAAAAAAAACCTACCTCATCCACTTATCCCACTTATCTCGTAATACATACCTATACATACAAATTTATAGATTTTAATTCCTAATACTTCTCCATATACTCCCTTGACCATATATATTTTATAAATTTAATTTGCTACAGGAACTAGAGCTTATTTGCTGAAGCAACTAAAGCCATATACTACAATAACTAAGGCTTATACAGGGTGTCTCGAAAGGTAAGGTCAAAAATGGTAGAAGTGATAGAGTGAGCCAAAATAATGTTAGTACTTCATATAAAAAAAAGTTCTATCGCGCTTTCTTAGGAGTTTTTGACGTTTAAAGTTAGAATAAAAAAAAATGTATTTTATTTATAACTTTTAAACGGTTGCTCCAATAATAATTATATTTGGGCATTTAAATAAACTCATACCAGTGTTTTCTTCAGAGGCAAATGATAGCGCAGCAATTCATAATTATACAGGGTAAGACGAATTTTTTCGTTTATTATATGCATATTTTACAGAGATTAAAAATTTGACATTTTGGTTTGACCGTTTAATTCCTTCATCATTTTTGTACAAAAAAGGTATACCTTATGTAAATCGATATCTTGGACCATTCTTCATAAAATCGCATTTTAAAAACCAGACATACCCCTATTTTGTATATAACAAAAAAATCCATTTTTGAGGAAAATATTAAAATGTGGTTTAAAAAAATTAAAAATGGTGTTTAAAGGCCTTTGAAACTTTATAACACAAATAAAGACTGTTTTTTAAAAATTTTACCATATTTTAATAATTTTTCTCAAAAATTGATTTTTATTACATACAAAATGGGGGTATGTCTGGATTTGAAATGCGTTTATATGAAAAACGGTCCAAGGTATCAATTTAAATAAAGTATACCTTTTTGTACAAAAATGATAGAAAATCATACGAGTCAAGAGCCAAAATGTATTTTTTTACCTCTGTAAGAAACGCATTAAATAAACGAAAAGAATTCGTCTCACCTGTATAATTATGACTTACGGCGCATCATTTGCCCTATGGAAAAAAGCATTGGTACAAGTTAATTTAAATGCCTAAAAATATCATTATTGTTGTGGCAACCGTTCAAAAGTTATTAATGAGAATACTATTTTTTTATATTCTAACTTTAAACCTCAATAACTCCCTAAGGAAGCTACGATAGAACTTCTTTTATATGAGTACTAACATTATTTTGGCTCACTCTACCACCTCCTATCATTTTTGACCTCACCTTTCCGGACACCCTGTATATTCCAACAAGCTACACTTTTTGCTACTTTAATTAAAGCTTAGGTATTACCCTAAGTCCTAAAAATTATAACCATACAAAAGCTCTTTAGTTAAGTCCATTAACATTACAATATTGATCATAATGTTGATATAGTAATACTGATAATAAGATTGAATATCAGTCCACAACTAAGTCCATTGAGCAGTAAAAAGTAAATGACTTAATTACCATAATGTCATGGACTAACAGCGGTAACTAGACGACTTTAATAACCACACTACCAATGCCAAATAATGGTCGCTAACATATCAGATATTTTTCGGTTATTAAGCCGACTTAGTTATAGTAACTAATTTGGAGAGTAGAAAGTCAACTTTAATTATGGCATTAACTGATCTTATCTGTCCCCTATTTAACTGAGATAATTTAGTTATGATTATTAAAACTTTAATTATGGTTGCTAGAAATTTCTCTCAGTGTAGTTCCCTTCATTTCTAAGCATCACCTAAAAAACAAACTCAGGGGCGATTCAGGTATCTCTTTTCAAGGACCTTAATTTAATATTGATTTGGGATCCCAAAATCTCGTCCAATTTAATGCATCTAAAACACAATTATGTTTCTGTCGGAAATCTTATTAAATATTTATCCTGAACAGCCAGGTTATGTAGAGCTAAGACACATTTAATCTTGTTAACGTATCTTTTGGCTAAAATAAAATACTTACATGTAATAGATGTAAAATGACATACTATGTTAAAAACTTTTTTCTTGATGATGGGGAATATATAAAACAAAGTCTGCTGAATGCGCTAAAATCTTTCGTAGACATTTATTAATTATTATTAAGTTAAAAAACAGTTTTTTTTTAATAAATAAGTTAACGTTCTTTGATTATTATTATTATTATTTAGTATATTATAAACGTTACATAATTTTAATAAAAATTAGTTTTAAATTTATTAAATTTTCCTCTTTGCCCTTCATAAGAGCCCCAAAAATCTGCTGTTAAAGTCGAATATGACATTTTATCTCAAACTATTGTATTGTTTTATCCGAAACCATGCTCTAAAATAGTCCAGGAGTGTCCAGGAACTCCTGTGGGTTCTTACTTCTGTAAGTTTAATCTTGTTGTTCCTGACGGCCGAGTTCTTTGATATTGTTCAGGCACTCCATCGTGATTTTGGATGTTATACGATAGGGATTCAAGGCTTTGGAGCAGTCCTGGGTGTCTAAGAGATTTTAAATGGTGTAGTTGTGATATACCCTCTTCTCATATTCTCCTAAACACATGCTTGGATAGCATATAGTTTCTACCTGGTATACAATGGGAGGCTAAAAGTCGCTTTGGGCCTCGTCCTAAATACACCAGGACCAAGCCTCTGTCAATTGATGAGAGAGTGTTCTATTTATCTCTATTTATCCATATGTCAATATTGCAGCTGAATATGAGCACAGAAATTAATAAAGTATGTTATTTTGGGCCAGTTTTTCCTATTATTTCGTAAAAAAGCAGTTAAATACTAACAAAATTCAAAATTAGGAATTTAATTATCAACCCTTATATCCACCATAATTCACATCTTTACATCCCCAAATTTCCAGTAAATGGCTTTAAATTTTATGGGACAAGATATATAGGTCGCGCGACCTTTGACCTTTTCAGTTTTAACTTTATGCGTATGAGAAAGGGATATGCTATATCCAGAATATATTTAATAAACAAAAAGCTTTATTATAGTCTAAAATATAATCTAAAAATCCGACCCATTTTGTGTATATCGGGTGTTAACAAATTTATTTACCGGGACATAACTCTAGAGAATCACATACAGGGTGGGCCAAATAAAACTTGCACACTTTTAACTAATAATAACTTTATATCTGTTGCGCCTATCTTTTTTCATTTTTGAAGGCTAATAGGTAGATATGTTTATTTAGGTTTGCCAATTTTGGTCAAATAGATTTTGGATAGGACTGGACTTACATGACTTTTCCAAAATACTGTATTTAACATCGTTGCAAAAGACATCTGATTTAGCTACAATTGAGCTAATACGTTTTCTTTGTAGACAAACTATGGGAAATGATTTAGCAAAAGCGAGTCTGTCAACAATTTGAGGATTTAGGAATTATGATTATTTTTGATAAATAATGCTTCCCAAAAGCATGCGTTTCTCTTGATTTTAAAAAGAACTTTTTTAGTGTCCTTTGAAAATCTAAAATAAGAGGTTATTATGGTAAGTGAGTTGGAAACTGATCATACTTAACAGTATATTAATTAAAAATAAACGTATTAGCCTAATTGTGGATAAAATTAATTATTTTTGCAACGAAGTTTAATGCATAGTTCTGAAAAAAGTCCGTTAGTCCAGTCCTGTTTAAATCTATTCGACCAAAATTATCAAACCCGGAGAAAACATATCTACTTATTAGCCCCTCAAAAATAAAAAAGATTGGCGCAACGGATAAAAAGTTATTATTAGTTAAAAAGTGTGCAAGTTTAATTTGGCCCACACTGTATATTAAAATGAAAATTCGCAATATTTTACTTTTCAATTACTTTCATTTTGACAAGAAACGGCTCCGATTATACATTTTTTAATAAAACACCCTGTAAATGATATTTGATTTTCTAAGATAATTCAAAGGGCGTATATATATATTTTCGATCAAATTTAGAGCAGGTACATAACAACACATATAATTTCGACCAGAGGTAAAAGGGTACGATTATATTACATGTATTTTTGACCAAAATGATGCAGGCGATATTATGAATATAAAAGATAATTTTTATTAGCTTCATGGTTACCATATTTTTTTAATCGATCAATTACAAAAAAGGGAGTGACTTCTGCATGGTCCAACCGTGATATTTTTTTTTCTACCTGCACGGTCTGATTCTATTTATGATTAAACGAAAAAAGAATTGAAACAATTCTTAAGTGGATTTATGAAGGGTATATTAGTCTTAGGGTTAATTAAGAAATTAGAAATAAAAAAGATTTAACTAACTAGAACTATGTTATGTCAGTTTTTAAGGCGTATTTTTGTCGGGGTCTTTTTACGGTATTATATATTTAATTTAATAATAATTAGGTAAATTCGATCATAAACATTCTAGGGCTCATGCTGCCTTGGTCAAATATATATTTTTCCTTATCAGACCCTGTTTCTTGGGCAGGTAGACTAGGGGATTCTGAGTTGGAAATTGCTCTATATTGGTTAGGCGGATTCATTTATTGGATGGTCTTCTTGTTGAGTACACGCCTGGAAAGAAAGGGATCGCTTCGGTCCTGGTCCCGGGGTATACGAGCTGACCCTGTTCAGCCCTATTGACCCCTATGAACTGGCCGGTCGACTGAAACAAAATAAAAGAAAAACCCAAAAAAATCTAATTAAAAAACGACGTTTCGGTGGCAAGTCTGCCACCGTTGTCAAGATTAAAAAATAAAAATAATATATTAACTAATATTTAAATTACCGAAGCGGTCCCATTCTTTCCAGGCGTGTACCCAACAAGAAGACCATCCAATAGGGGATTCTGGTCGAAAATTCACTCAATAGTTATCAAGAAATTACTATTGATTTTTTTAGAAATTTGATAGAGCACGTAAGGTTAAACAAATATCTTGAAATTTTAGAAGTTTGCTTTTTAAAAAACGCTAAGTTATCTCAATTTTTATTTTTAATTGCGTTTTTTCAGGGCGGGTGTATTCATGTACTATCAACATCATTTTTTAAATGGAAATAGCTTTTATTTTATTATAGTTTTAAATTCTGCGTCAAATTATACCTAAGTATGTTTTACTTAGGTACCATACCTTATACCTAAAGTAAACAACTGTTGGTAAAACTAAGGAACATAAAAGTGAATACCAAAAAAATAAAGTTGATGGTCGTCACTTATGCCACCCTGTATACATTACTTTACCATGAAGGCATATATGTTAAAATCCACGTGTTCTTGCGTTTTACCAAAACATAAACCACCTCCAAATTACCGTTCTTTGCAATTTTTAAGAAATCAATGTTAAATTTAAATTAAAAACCAATAAAAACAGCAGCCGAATTGTGGTTAACCTAACCTCAATAATTATCCATATTAGTAGAGGAAATAAAGCTCTAAAAAAGGTTAAACCTAGCAATTTTTTGGTCCTGCATGGATTGACTTAAAATTTTAACAAAAGGTAGGGAATAGCCCAAGGATCAATACCCATATCGAACCGAAGGGTGTCAAAACCCTGGGGTGGATGCCACCCCCTAGGGGGTGAATTTTTTTATTACATTTTAACAGCAAAAATCGACTGAAAAAGTGACTCTAAGCAAAAAATATTCTATACATTGTTTTTACAACGCTAATATTTTCTAAGGTATTTGCGATTTCGACGCAAAAATCGAACGTTTAATGAGTTTTTCGCTAATAACTCGAAAAGTATGCATATAATCAAAGAAACTGTATAAAGCAAAATTGTAGGTTTTACAAAGACAAAAAAATTATCTTGTTATGTTTTTCCTACGACTCAATACAAACTGAAATACGGAGTGTTAATTGTTCCCTTTTTTCGTCAAATCCAAAATTTAATAGATTCAAAGTCAAATAATGGAAAAATTTTGGATTTTTGCAAATTTATTAAACCTTAAAGTACATAATAATACTTTTTCAAAAAAAAGAAGAAATTTTAAGCTTAAAAATTGAGTAAGTTATGATATAAATATAAAAGTAACTAATTTTTTCTACGAAAAAATCAATAAAACAACCCCTAACTACCCCCTAATTAAAGGTGACCTTTATTCTTTTACAATTCTTCTAATTTATGTATTAATAATACTCTAAGAAGTTTTAGCAACTTAAAATGTCTAATTTCAAAAATATTACGTAAATTTTGATGCTCCGAAGTGGCGTATTCGAATTTTTCGAAGAAAAATTGTTTTTTTTAACGTATCTTCTTGGTTTTTATTGATAAAAAGTTTTTTGTTGGGTCTTTTAAGGGCTACAAGGCTCAGTAAGTAAAATTCCTTAATATCTTCTGGTTTTTAAATAGGGTGAGTTTAAAGGACTCGAAAAGGGTGCTGCTCGTTCGCAAATAGAGGGTTTTACAAGACTACATCTCGCCAAAAACTCACGCCGGAAAACCCACGCACAAAAAAATTTTAGTTATTAAAAAATGAAATTTTACTTTTTATCCTTTTTTCTTATCTCCAGTATTTTCGGAGTTATTTAGAAAAAAGGATGAAAAATATGAAATTGTTAATAATTGTTTTTTACTTTAAGCTTAAATTTTCTTTGAATTAAGCATTTAAAATTGGTCACACTTTTTGTATGTGTGAATAATACCTGTATAAAGAGAACTGCAAAAGGGTAAACAACGTCAATTTTAATTTGGGGGTAATTAGGGGCTTGTCTAATTTGTTTTTTTTTTGTAGAAAAAATTAAATATATTTCTTATTTTTAATAAAACTCACTTAATTTTTATGCTGAAGACTTCTTCTTTTTAAAAAGTAAGGACTCATTAGGTATTTGAAAAAAGATTCTATTAGTTTTCTTTAAAATACGCAGCTTTTTCCCGTTATTTTACTTAAAATCTAATATTAAATTTTACATTTAAGGAAAAAACTAACCATTATCACGTCGTATCTTTGTTCGTATTGGTCGTATAAAAATTACAATAAAATAATTTTGTCTATCTAACAACAACAAAACAATATTTTTTACGATTTAAAATAAAAACTTGAGAGGTAAGTAATACTAAGGAAATAAAACTACATACATAAAAAAATGCAATAATTTTTTTATCATATTTATTGTTTTTTTTCTTTATGCACTTAATCCAGTTATGATATTACATCAACCCTTATTTCATTTTCTTATGGCTCATGGTAATTTAATACCCCTGTACTATAATCTGTAAGGCTAATTAAAGGGCCATTTTTTTTATTTTTGGACTTTTATCAACAATCTTCTTTTTGTAACTTGTTTTTCCTTTCCTACAGATGTAAAGTTTCTTTTGCTCTAAATACATGCATATGCTTTAATTCGTTATACTTAAGTTTTGGTTCTATTAAACAATCAGTGTTTTTTTTCTTCTCGCTAAAACTCTCCTGGCTTCTCTTTTTACAAAAGGTACATTTCTTTTTAAAAACTTTTTAAAAACTTTGACAAAATCTTTGTAGGTATCAAACATGTCTTGTCAGTTTAATTTTTATTTATTGATCAATAAAAAACTCTAGCAACTTAAAATGTCTAATTTCAAAAATATTACGTAAATTTTGATGCTCCGAAGTGGCGTATTCAGAATTTTCGAAGAAAAATTGTTTTTTTAACGTATCTTCTTGGTTTTTAATGATAAAAAGTTTTTGTTGGGTCTTTTAAGGGCTACAAGGCTCAGTAAGTAAAATTCCTTAGTATCTTCTGGTTTTTAAATAGGGTGAGTTTAAAGGACTCGAAAAGGGTGCTGCTCGTTCGCAAATAGAGGGTTTTACAAGACTACATCTCGCCAAATATTCACTGTACGGAAAACCCACGCACAAAAAAATTTTAGTTATTAAAAAAATGAAATTTTACTTTTTATCCTTTTTTCTTATCTCCAGTATTTTCGGAGTTATTTAGAAAAAGGATGAAAAATATGAAATTGTTAATAATTGTTTTTTACTTTAAGCTTAAATTTTCTTTGAATTAAGCATTTAAAATTGGTCACACTTTTTGTATGTGTGAATAATACCTGTATAAAGAGAACTGCAAAAGGGTAAACAACGTCAATTTTAATTTGGGGGTAATTAGGGGCTTGTCTGATTTGTTTTTTTTGTAGAAAAAATTAAATATATTTCTTATTTTTAATAAAACTCACTTAATTTTTATGCTGAAGACTTCTTCTTTTTAAAAAAGTAAGGACTCATTAGGTATTTTAAAAGGATTCTATTAGTTTTCTTTAAAATACGCAGCTTTTTCCCGTTATTTTACTTAAAATCTAATATTAAATTTTATATTTGAGGAAAAAAACTAACCATTATCACGTCGTATCTTTGTTCGTATTGGTCGTATAAAAATTACAATAAAATAATTTTGTCTATCTAACAACAACAAAACAATATTTTTTACGATTTAAAATAAAAAACTTGAGAGGTAAGTAATACTAAGGAAATAAAACTACATACATAAAAAAATGCAATAATTTTTTTATCATATTTATTGTTTTTTTTTCTTTATGCACTAATCCAGTTATGATATTACATCAACCCTTATTTCATTTTTCTTATGGCTCATAGTAATTTAATACCCCTGTACTATAATCTGTAAGGCTAATTAAAGGGCCATTTTTTTTTATTTTTGGACTTTTATCAACAATCTTCTTTTTGTAACTTGTTTTTCCTTTCCTGCAGATGTAAAGCTTCTTTTGCTCTAAATACTTGCATATGCTTTAATTCGTTATACTTAAGTTTTGGTTCTATTAAACAATCAGTGTTTTGTTTTCTTCTCGCTAAAACTCTCCTGGCTTCTCTTTTACAAAAGGTACATTTCTTTTTAAAAACTTTTTAAAAACTTTGACAAAATCTTTGTAGGTATCAAACATGTCTTGTCAGTTTAATTTTTATTTATTGATCAATAAAAAACTCTATATTTACCCACAAAACCACAAAAAAAAGTAAAAGCTTACGGTAAAGCCAAATTAATAATTGTTAAGGTTAGGTTAACTATTATTTTGCGGTTTTATTAATTTCCATAAAAATAGCTGCCGGACGGCGTCATATGACCAATAAAATAAGTAAAAACCGCCGGTAATATGAAATTAGTTTAGTGGCGGCTATCGTATACGTAAATAGATAAAACTTCCGGACGGCGGTTCTCTTTTTATAATTAAACAATGCAGCCGGCGGTTGTTAAACCAGTGCCTTTGAAAAAATAGGTTGTCTGCAAAGTCGGTTTGCTGACGATAGTTGAACGTGACAAGTCATAACTAAATGTATTATTGTATAGCAGCTGTCCACGCGGACCGCTCACTCAAGTAGGAGAGAAACAGATGTCGAACGCTGCCAAAAGCGGAGGCAGGCAAAAGCACTCTAGCGTCCACTTTAAGCGTTAAATAACGCTTAAATGAAACACCGCATGAGTCATGTTTTTGGTGCATGCAACTGGCTCCATCGAATTATAGGACGTTGTCACGTCAAGAAAAGTATCAAAATAAATAATAACAGGGGTTGATAATGTAAAAAAATTAATCCACATTTTATTTAAAACGGACAAAAGACTATGTGCTTATTGTTTCGACGGTTGTTATTTTGTTTATTCTTTGTGACAGCCTACTAAGGCTTATATCCAGAGTACCGTGTGTGTCGGGTTATTAGATGCTTATCCAATTTATTTTTCTGTTGCGTTGAGGTTGTAGTGCTACCCTGGGCAATGTTTTTAAATTACTACTACCTACCTAAAAATGTCCCCCGACTGGAAATCGAACCTGGGTGTTCTGTGTTAGCGAGTTAAGACTGTTCACTGATCTCAACACAAACCCTAGTGCCAAGTTTCAACAAATTTTAATAAGGAAATCTTAACAATTTATTATAAGACTGTCAATGATTTATTGAACCTTTTTTCATGTCAGTGACAATATTCTTTTTTCAGGTGCCTATCGGGGTTTTACCTGAACCGAAAATTTGATAATTTTGCCATTACATTTAATTGAATAATTCAAAATTCGCTTATTAGAATTTTTTGAAACTTGGCAAGAGGGTTTATAATATTGGTCTTTGCAAAAAGTTATCTAATATTTTTTCTGTAAAATTTACAGAGGAGCCAATAATAAACCCCTTATAATTTACATGGAATTTCATATGCTCCGCTTGGCGACGCATCACCCAGTATAGCTAGAAACAAAAAAATTACTCGATTTAGTTTTGCATTTCTTAGGATTTTTATCACGATATTGTTAAATTTATTACCTACATATTTTTAAAACCCACGTTAAAAATATCAAGAACTAAATTTATTAAATTTTTAATGTGTTCGAACTTCTTATATCAAACAACAAAATCGAGCCACGTACGACATTAGCGACTATTGGTTTGTTTTACTAAAAGAATAAAAGTATGTCAATGTCAATATTGGCATTGAATAATTTATTAAAAATGTATTTATTTATTCATGACGGATAATCCTTAAAAGCTCCAACGGTTTGTTTAGATTTTTTTATATCAATTTGCTTACCCACTTCAACGAATATTTATTGATTTTTGCCATACGGGGGATAAGATTGTTATTTATTACACAACGATTTGTATTAATTATTAATAACTTATTGACTACGTTTATATCGAATAGGAGTTGAAGCTAGCTTGAGTTAAATCAGCTTTTAAAAGTGGCTTAAAAACGCCGATTAGAAACACGATATAAACGAATCACGCAGGCTTAATAACTACCTAACTTCAGATGAATGCTTCCTCGAACGTCATCAGTTATAATTGCATATATGATTTTGACATTTTTATAAAAAATATGAGTTGAAAAATAGGTGAAAAACTGTAAAACACGCTCACACCAACAACAGCACACAAAACGGGACGAATTAAAAAGTGAGGTTTGTTTTTCATTTGATGTCTACTGTGAAGTTGGATGCAAAACTGCCGCATGCGTACGACGATGGCCTGAAAATGTGCTTGACCTCTATTTTTAATCGACTTTCAAGCCACCGAAATAAACACGTAGACTTGGAAATCGCTTCAAAGCCGCTTTGTTTTCAAGCCAGCTTGAACTATTCGATATAAACGTAGCAAATGATTCGTAACTACTGTTATAAAATTTAATAGGGATATGGTCATATTTTAAATACCTACTGTTTGTCTGATTAGTTCTGGGTAAAAGAATCTTTAAAAAAATTGAAGTGTAATATTTTTAAAGGCACTAAACGATCGCTGGCGGTTTTGCCTAATTATAAGAAGAATACTGCTGTCCGGCGGTTTTATCTATTTACGTATATGAAAACCTCCGAAAATCTAAATAAACGTTTATTACCGGCGGTTTTGCTGATAAAAAATATTAAAAAACCGCCGAAACAAGTTAAAGTTTACCTAACCTTAATAAATATTTGTTTTATATAATTTTTTTCTTGATCAAAAAACAGAAATAAAGCTGGGAGACACGTTAGACGCCTACGAAGATTTTGTCGAAGCTTTTCATAAGTTAAAAAATATTATGTACCTACATCTTTTAGGAAAAGAAAAGCCAGGAGTATTTTAGCGGCAAGAAAAATAACTGATCGTTTCATAGAACTAAAACTAAAGTACTACTTATGGTACTACCAAAGACAATAGTTTCACTCTAACTATTAGTCTTTGGTATAACCAATTAAATATGCATATATTAAGGGTGGAGCGAATGTTAAAATTCTCAGGAAAAGAAAAAAATACAAGGTAACTAACTCATAGGCATTGCTTATTTTTTTAATCATAATATTAATGATATATTTAGGAGAACTAATTATATATATATATATATATATATATATATATATATATATATATATATATATATATATATATATATATATATATATATATGTATAATATTTTTTCCTTTTTTTAATTGGATATTTTCGCGTAAATTTATACTAATCATTTCTAACCATTTCTTGTCATCAGGACCGGATTTAACACCGGGGCACTGGCCCGGGGCCCTATTAAACGAATGAACGGGCCCTTACCTTTAAAGAAAAGTAACATATGGATTGATAAGGATCTTTTTTTTTTTTTGGTGTTCAACTCCTTAGGGATACAAGAATCAAATTCCATTAGTAAGAAATCGATGATGAAAACATGTTTTATTAAATTTAAACTGACTAAAAAAATGAAACTTACTAAAAAGTAAAGAGTAATAAATAAAAAAATTAAGTCAGGTAATAACACACGTGCTAAAGTACTTAATTTTAATAACTAACTAAGCGAAAGCCTAATATACTTAATACTATACTGGGTAAGTAAAAATTACCGCAACTCCTAAATATCTTTAATACCGCTAAAGCTACATTTACCAAATTTGGTATCTGGAAGGTATCGGGCATGAAAAATTTAATAGTAATATCGGCATCGTTGTCAGACTTCCCTGTTTTGTACTACACGTTTCCCTTTTCTTTTTTAAATAAAATGTCCAATTTATTTTTATTGTAATAAATTGCGCAGGCCAAATTTAATAAGTCCACAAATTTTCAAAATCATATTTTTACTAACTACTAAGATATGACAACACCATAATTTAGGTAAAAAGTTCAAAGGCGCTCAAATATCTCTAAAACCACTTAAACTGCGTTCAAAAATTTTGGTATTTAAGAATTTCTGGGCAAGTAAATGTGAAGAGTGCTACTCTCAGTATTACCAGATTTCCCAGTTTTGCGCACCTTAGATACCAAATTTGGTAAGTGTCGCTTTAGCCGTTTAAAGATGCAGCATGGCAGAAAAAATACAAAAGGTATGATCTTGCGCATGACGTTTATCACGTGACCACCGTCTATGACGTAGTAATGACACTAAATTTGTAAACAAAGTTAAAACCATACGTTTGTTTGCGTGTTTTTAACAGTTTGTTTGCCGTTTTACTTTGCTTTTGGCAGTTTTATGACTTTAAAACTAGTTAGGTAAAAGATAATTTGTTTTTAAGTGCTTTGAACAATGGTTTATTAAATTTCATGTATGCTCATATTAAGATTTTAAGGTGGTTAACATCAAATATTATATTCTTAGATTAACAGTAATAATATTCTAAAATGGTATTTCTCTATACTTGTCCTTATATTAAAAAAATGACCAAAATTCACAATCATTGCAGGCTTTTTAGGACCTAAATTTAAATATTGCGCCGAAAAAGTCACATTGCTACGTCATGCGCAAAGCAAACCAATTTGGAATCGCTGTTGATCCTACTTTTTGTAATCTTTGTATCATGAGTTGCAGTACTTTTTACTAACCCAGTATGTTATTACCCGACTTCAATTCTTATTTTTTTTTTATTTATTATTTTTAACTTTTATAGAGTTTTATTAATTTTTTTGTAGTCGGATGAATTTTTTAAAAGATATGTGTATTTAACTTAATTAATATTATTGAAATAGCAAAGTTATATGACATGTCCTGTTAATAGATCCAGTCAAAAAGGATTTACAAAATTTATAAAAAATTCAGAATTTATTTTCGTGGCGCACTGGAAATTCAAAATACTGGGAAGTAACAGTTCCTAAACCACTATATGAAATTTCTGTTAACTCGTAAATGTATGTATTTCACCCACATTGCAAAAATGATTAGAATTATTTAGTATTGTAACCAATGTAGATTACACAAATGAGTTTTTTTTAGGAAAACTTAATTAACAAACAATTTTCCAAACAATCTCCTGTTATATAATAAATTGACTCTCACTGTTGTTTCTAAAGCGTTTAGGAGGATAAAATAAAAACATTTTTGCTAGACTAAAAACTATTTAACTTTAAAAATTGTTTTTAAATGATATTATAAGGAAAAAGTGTTTTCCTTTCTTTGTCATTTTCTATGTTAGTATTAAAAGTAAAAAAATATTTCTTTAATTTTATTTTATTTCATAAAATTTATTATTTGTAAATGACCTACAAATCTAAAAGCATTTTTACACGAACGCCATATAATTTCACTAGACTAAGCCCTGATTTTTCCTTGCTTTGATGGCACACTAACTTTTAAAAGTAATATTAAAGCTAAAGGTATTTAGGTCATGGGAAAACTTGTACTATAATTTTATTAAATGCATTTACAATATACGTGTTTTTGTTCAGGTGTGTATTAACTGATTTTTGAATTTTAACCCTAAGTAAGGGCGTGCCTTTGTATTATGTAAGTAGGCCCGCGGGGGTTAAATATACACCACACCATTAACATCCAATAAGCAGTTTTACTTTGTTTTTTAACTGTTTAATTATATTTTTAGTTCAGAGCATTTTCTTTCAATGTATGATTAATTAAATAAAAAAGCTACCCAGGAAAAAAAACTTCTAAACATTTATTTAAAACATTTAACTGTAATTTTATTTGAAGTCACTGTCATAATTTTTTAAAAAGCTGATTTTAAGACGGCAACACGAAAAAGGCAAAAACCTAGTTTAAAAATTATTAAGTACACTTCATACTTTTGCCTAAGTTACCATTAATTAATAAAAATATATTCTATGTGCCCAAGGGGATATATATATATATATCTCCTAAAGAAAATGGAATATATATATATATATATATTTTAGTTTTTGTTTTTGGGTTTTCGGTCAATTAAATGAGAAACTATTTGATGTTTGTTGACGTTTCGGTTTATTATTAAACCATCTTCAGAATCTATAATTTAAAAAACAACGATCTTAATTTTAATACAAAGCAAAAGAAAAATATTATTCAAAGGGCGCTGCTATTATTAATATAAAATAATTTAAAATTAACATACCTTTTTTAAACTTAATCACTAATATTTACAAATTAAAACTACAATGTTACATTTTGAAAGCTTGGAGAGAACTAACATTTTTTTTCCAGTAATCTTGGTTTTATTTGACGTTTATTATACCTTTCGGTTTTTCCTAATTTTGATAGTAAAAATTTGCATTTTATTATCCTGTAATAAGGTTATTATATACAATACTAAGATTATTTGTGTCGGTCCTATGGTTTACTGTATTTTTGGTTTTTTTAATGTGAATCATCTCTTTTATATTTCTTTTTCTAAAATTTGTTTCGTAGTCTAAAATTTGTACGCTTTTAAAGTCAAAATAATGTAAGTTTTCTATTGCGTGATTAGCTAGTGCTGTCGAATTTTCTTTAATGTTTCTAATACTTGTTTGATGTTCTTTTATTCTATTTTTTAAATACTGTTTTGTTTGGCCAATGTATGATTTTGGACAGTTTAGACAGTCTATTTTATAAATGAGGTTTTGTTTGTTCTAATTGTGGAATTTCGGGTTTTAGTTTAGTAAAAAGTGTTTTTGAGTTATTTAGTGGTTTTTCAGCAACATGAATTTTAAAATGGTTTTAAAACTTTTTTAATTTTATGATTTATTTCAGGGTTATAGGGTAATGAAATGTATTTTTTTTTATCAATCAAATATTTTAACAAACATCCTTGGCAAGAATGACTATTATCTGAAAGATTCTTGGGATTTTCATGAATTCTTAAAAAATAAAAAAATACCAAAAAACCATATTTTGGTATCATTTGATGTGGTATCACTGTACACAAATATTCCCATTGAACTTGCAATAAAAGTATTGATAAGAAGTGGTCACAAATTAAGGAATTTACCACCATCCCAAAAAATGAATTTATCGAAGCAACCAAAATATGCATTTCATCCACTTTTTTCAATTTCAAGAACAATTTTATTCACAAATTTACGGTGTTGCCATGGGTTCACCAATTTCAGCTACAATAGCCAACCTTGTCATGGAATGCCTCGAAACCAGTGTCATAGAATCTTTAGATTATAAGCCATATTTTTTAAAAGATTTGTTGACGACTGTCTTCTTTGTATTCCAAGTAATAAGCTTCAATATACACTTAAAAAATTTAATTCATTTCATTCAAAACTTCAATTTACACACGAAAATGAAAGTAATCGTAAAATTAATTTCCTCGATGTAACAATAAGCTATGATAATGATGGCATAATAAAAACAAACTGGTATACAAAACCAGTATGGTCTAGTAGATACCTTAATTTTAACTCAAACACCCCAAATGCATACAAAAAAGTGTTGTCAACTCATTAGTTGACAGAGCAATAAAACTTTCTGATCCAAAACACAGACCACAAAATCTTAAAAAAATAAGAGAAGTCTTAAAAAATAACCAATACCCAAAAATTTCACAGAACCTATCATAAAATCGAGAATAAATAATATATATAACTCTAATAAACACCAACACAAAAACAGTGATAAAGACAAAAAATACATTTCATTACCCTATAACCCTGAAATAAATCATAAAATTAAAAAGTTTTAAAACCATTTAAAATTCATGTTGCTGAAAAACCACTAAATAACTCAAAAACACTTTTTACTAAACTAAAACCCGAAATTCCACAATTAGAACAAACAAACCTCATTTATAAAATAGACTGTCTAAACTGTCCAAAATCATACATTGGCCAAACAAAACAGTATTTAAAAAATAGAATAAAAGAACATCAAACAAGTATTAGAAACATTAAAGAAAATTCGACAGCACTAGCTAATCACGCAATAGAAAACTTACATTATTTTGACTTTAAAAGCGTACAAATTTTAGACTACAGAAACAAATTTTAGAAAAAGAAATATAAAAGAGATGATTCACATTAAAAAAACCAAAAATACAGTAAACCATAGGACCGACACAAATAATCTTAGTATTGTATATAATAACCTTATTACAGGATAATAAAATGCAAATTTTTACTATCAAAATTAGGAAAAACCGAAAGGTATAATAAACGTCAAATAAAACCAAGATTACTGGAAAAAAAATGTTAGTTCTCTCCAAGCTTTCAAAATGTAACATTGTAGTTTTAATTTGTAAATATTAGTGATTAAGTTTAAAAAAGGTATGTTAATTTTAAATTATTTTATATTAATAGCAGCGCCCTTTGAATAATATTTTTCTTTTGCTTTGTATTAAAATTAAGATCGTTGTTTTTTAAATTATAGATTCTGAAGATGGTTTAATAATAAACCGAAACGTCAACAAACATCAAATAGTTTCTCATTTAATTGACCGAAAACCCAAAAACAAAAACTAAATTAATAAATATACGGTCAGGAAAAGAATATACTAATATATATATATATATATATATATATATATATTATATATATATATATATATATATATATATATATATATATATATATATATATATATATATATATATATATATATATGTATAATATTTTTCCCTTTTTTTTAATTGGATATTTGTTTTCGCGTAAATATATACTAATCATTTCTAACCATTTCTTGTCATCAGGACCGGATTTAACAAAAGGCAGGCGGGGCACTGGCCCGGGGCCCTATTAAACGAATGAACGGGCCCTTACCTTTAAAGAAAAGTAACATATGGATTGATAAGGATCTTTTTTTTTGGTGTTCAACTCCTTAGGGATACAAGAATCAAATTCCATTAGTAAGAAATCGATGAGGTACTTTAATTTTTCTTGTTTTTTTGCTCGTGAAGTTTTTTGGGTACAAAAATCCATTCACTTTTACTTTCAGGCCCCCACACCTGTAAATCCTGCCCTGATTGGCATAAACATCTTTCTAATTCTCCACTATTTAATATATTTCCAATTCATTTTTAGAGCAAAATAAACTATTTAGAAACTAAACTCGGAACAGATGTATTATTTGTCCCCGACAAAAAAACAATAAGACATTAAATTTTGTGTAGTAATAACAGCCTATGTGCGAACATCATATGAAAAACAATTTGTGAGCAGTGCCTAGTTCCAAGACACACAAAAGGAACAGATTCAGGATAAACTTCCGGTCCATTTAATATTATAAATACTTTTGAGCAATGTCTGTGTTGACGATACGACGAGTAAGCGCCAACGCCATACTATAACTGTGCAGCGAAATAGAATAGAATGAAGTAATATTTTAAAAGGAATTACTTAAAAGTAAAGGTCTTTGGGCATATGGCTCATTAATGACAGTAAAAAATACCTTTAACCTCTCTCGATGCCATGGCTGGTTGATTTTGCAATTTCTTGGTGAGATGGTACCCGGTTGTCTATATTTTTATTCGACGCAACAGCGCGAATATACTGTGGTTGATCAATCTTGTCACTGGGTTCTTGTTGCTTTTTGCCTTTTGCCAAAAAAAATTCATAACAAAAAAACGGTAAAAGATGGAAAGTTGAAATTTTCAGGAAAAATTGGCCACTTAATGGGGCACCTGTGAAAAAAAATTAAGACAATTAAAGAAAGTTAAGTACAGGGTTTGGCAAAAAATGTGACTTTTCAAAAACCGAGGTGAGCGTAATCAATTATCTATCCAGGGTTTTATTTTATCGAAACGAAATTTTGCACACAGGTCAGAAATGGTCCCGTTCAGAACCCTATTGTTTTTGGGTTTATTCGGATAAATAGAAAAAAGTTATTTACGTTTTTGTAAGAAAAAATTGACCGATTTTGAGCCTTAATAACTCGAAAACGGTTTTACTAATAGGTATGCGGTTAGTGGATTATGAAAGACCGTCTTTTGAGCTCAAAGTCCCCAAATGGTCTTCTGTTTAAAATATTTTATTTTTTGGGAGAATTTTTTAAATGAAAAAAAAATGACAAAAATTTGGAAATTTTCGCATGTTTTTATTTTTTTCTCAAAACTGTGACATTGAATTTAAAAAGCGCAGACGTCATTGGATTCTTCTCAAAAAGTTCTATAAAATGAGATATCAAGCATAATTTTACTATTTATACAGCGTGTTTTATAAAGCTTGAAAATTTTGATTTTTGTTAAAAAAGGGACATTTTTTTACATTTAATTTTATTACAAAAAAACTTTTCAAGCTAAAATTCTGAAATAATTCTGGCATAATGTTCATTGTTTGCACTACAATATATCAAAATTTTGAATCGCTAGGGTAAATACTTTTAAAGATATGAATTTTTGAATTTTCCTAAAAAAGTGCCGACTTTGGCCTAAAATTGTCGCTGTATTAATTAAAATTATTTAAAAACCTTTGCGCAATCCTTTAGATCGTTTAGTCGTCTTTCAAAAACCTATTTACAGTTTTCTCCACAACACTTAGAAATAGGTGAAAAATACGTTTCCAAAAAAATACACATTTTTGCCCAAAAATCGCGATTTTTTCGTTAGTTAAAATCGCATAAGGCGGCTTTGGTTTGCTTTGGCGATAGTGTTTTTATACCCCCTTAGGAAATCGACAAGGCTTAGATTAAAATTTATTGAGCTGTCAGTTGACTTTTAGCTTCGTTGAAATTGATCGATTTTTTCGTAATATTAAAAAAATACAGTATACAGGTTGAAAATAAGACTTGGATCGGAAAATTTGGAATTTTTACGTCTATATCCTGCATTTTACATGAAAACATATCCGATTTTAATACCAAATCTTGCTAAGAAATGCTGCCAAGGTATGAAATTTTCGCATATGTGGTGCCAAGTAATGATCGGGCAATCGGGTCTTTAACAAAGGTATTATACATATGTATGTTAACGGGGATATAATACCGAATGTTTTAAAAGATTGTTTATTAATGTTTTAATTTTAATAAATTATACTGGATGTTACTATAATACAGAAGATATTATATACAGGATGTCTTATATAATCCTGACCAAATTGGTAAAAATCAGTAAGTACAAAAATTCCGTTATGTACAGGGTTTTTAAAGTTTTACTTTTAAAGTAAAAAAGGGGATTTTAGTGCTTTATTAGGTTTTATGTAGGTATAGGGTATTCATGTATGTTTGGCTAAAATTTGTAGGGTAGTAAAAACCAGTAATAACAAAAAGTCGTTATGTACAGGGGTTTTTAAAGTTTGACTCTTATAGTAAACAGATGGGAACTTTAGTAGAAAGTTTTACGTACAGGGTGTTTACGTATATCTGACCACAGTTAAGAAGCATAGTGCGGTATATTTGGGTTTTGCCATATATGGTTCGTTTCCCCCTCTCGTCTTTGAATTATGAGTATTTATTTATTTTTATGTGCTACGACATTTTTTTTAAACTTTTTATTGAAGGGATTTAAAAAAGATGAATATACAGCTGTATGGATGTTTAAAAAAAAGAATAAAAAATGACAAAAAATATTTCCCCCCACCCCCGCCTCCAAATGATATATCGTATCTCGTAAACGAAACAACTTGTAAAAAATATTTTTGTCTCATTTCATAGGTCACCTAAAATGATTTAATAAAATGTGTAAAAACAATTTTCCGCACTCTCGACATAGCGTGCGGAAAGTAAAATAAAAATGATAAAAATTTGAAAGTTCCGTAAAATCTGTGCTGTTTGAGATAATTAAATTAAATTTTGGTAGTAGATACCTAGTATGGGTAAGTTTATACAAGCATATAGAAAATCTATACAGAGTGTTAGAAAAAGTAGTTACATTAACTTAAAAATTAAAAATTTGATATTTAATTTTAGCGTTAGTATTGTGAGTAAAGAAATATTTTTTTTGTTTATTTATGTATACTTGTATAGAGTTTCTAAAAAAATATAAAATATTTATACAGGGTGATTCAAAAAGAAGATAATTGGGAAAATGTAAAAATAGAAAAAGGGTAATTTTTCCGTTATTAATCAATCTACAGTTTTGAAAAAAATAAAAAATATAGTTACTTAAATGACAATTAAAAAAATGTATTAAATAAATATACAAGGTGAGTCAAAAGATTGTACGTAACTTTAAAATTTAAAATTTGAAATTTATATAGTGACTTTATTTATGAACCTATCAAAATAAATATTTAAAAAAGATGTATAAAGACATATACTTTCTTAAAATATATTTTTTTAGTATACAGGGTGTTTCAAAAAAATATTATGATTTTGTTTTTGAAAAAATATAATTTATTTTTTTACCTTTGTTTATCATTAGAATCGAATAAAATTTTACTGTCAGGTATATGCATAAGTAAAGAATATAAAAACATATAATTTAAATATACAAAGTGTTTTAAAAAATTATTATACTTTTTTTTAAATTCGTTTAAAACTAAAATATTTTTAATTTATTATGTAATAAAGATATTCTTATAAACTAGAGGCCAAAATACATACTATGAAAAACTACAAAAATAATGTATTTACAACTTTAATACAGGGTGTTGCAAAAATGATATATAGTACCTTTTAAGAAAAAGTTTAAAAATTATTTTTGACGTTAATATATTGTAACCTTTAAAAAAATGCTTATACAAATAAATCACAATTGTACATACTTAATCTATTTATTTATTATACAGGATGATTCAAAAAGAAATATTTACAAAAAATAAAAAACATATAAACCATCATAACTTTTTTAGTTTTAGCTCTAAAAATTTAAAAAATGTTTGCATTATATAAAGTCTAAAGTTCTTTTATCTTATAACTGTAAATGATATACAGGGTGTATTGAAACAAAAGGATTTTTTTATTTAAAAATTTAAAAGAATCCCACTATTTTATTTATAAGTATATAGGGATGAAATTTTGGTTGAGAATGTACATGACAGGGAAAAATATTATTGTACATATAAAAATAATACAGGGTGACTCAAAAACTTAAAATTATTTTGTTAAATTTAAAATTTTGTAAAGAAATATTTATGAATATATAGGAAAGACATTTTAGCTAATGACATATTCAATAGGGAAAAGTATTATTATAAATATAAAAATGATACAGGGTGTCTTAAAAAATTACAATCAACAAACTTAATTACTTTTATTAAAAAATAACAATAAACTACAAAAAGGGTATAAATATATATTTTTTATTTTTCGAATTTTTTTAAGGGTATAGCATAGAAATTTTTTAAAATTTATGTTTTATCTGCTTGGACGATTATCTTTAAAAACAGTCTTGCGTCGAATATATCCCCTCTTAGTCCGCAGGAGTGAGAGATATTAAATTACTTAGTTTAAAAATAAAAATAATATGATAAATTTTATTAAAATTGTTTGCATTCTAAATTATCTTTTACGCAAGAATATTACCGCTCTGATCTCACGTAATTTTGGGGGGTGTTTTCAACACCTGGCAACATTGTTATGCATACAATTGAAGTTTGTATTGTCACAAATGTGTACATTATGCATTTGACAGTGTTGCCAATGTGATTAAAAAAATTAAGTTTTTAGGGATTTCTTGGGAAGAAGGTTGATAATATTTCTACAATAGGGTGGACAAAAGCGCACGCGTCGAATATATTTCTTGTTAGTTCTGGGAATCAGAAAGGATATTATTTATAGTCAATCGGGGCATCATCAAGGTTTCTACGACCTGAAGCGGCTATGACAAGTCTTAACGAAGACGAAACACGTGTCGCCGTCTTGGTCAGGCCCGGGGTATTCCATTTTCTTTAGGAGATATATATATATATATATATATATATATATATATATATATATATATATATATATATATATATATATATATATATTATATATATATATACCCTTTTTGGGCATATAGAATATATTTTTATTAATTAATGGTAACTTAGGCAAAGTATGAAGTGTACTTAATAATTTTTAAACTCGGTTTTTGCCTTTTTCGTGTTGCCGTCTTAAAATCAGCTTTTTAAAAAATTATGACAGTGACTTCAAATAAAATTACAGTTAAATGTTTTAAATAAATGTTTAGAAGTTTTTTTCCTGGGTAGCTTTTTTATTTAATTAATCATACATTGAAAGAAAATGCTCCGAACTAAAAATATAATTAAACAGTTAAAAAACAAAGTAAAACTGCTTATTGGATGTTAATGGTGTGGTGTATATTTAACCCCCGCGGGCCTACTTACATAATACAAAGGCACGCCCTTACTTAAGGGTTAAAATTTAAAAATCAGTTAATACACACCTGAACAAAAACACGTATATTGTAAATGCATTTAATAAAATTATAGTACAAGTTTTCCCATGACCTAAATACCTTTAGCTTTAATATTACTTTTAAAAGTTAGTGTGCCATCAAAGCAAGGAAAAATCAGGGCTTAGTCTAGTGAAATTATATGGCGTTCGTGTAAAAATGCTTTTTAGATTTGTAGGTCATTTACAAATAATAAATTTTATGAAATAAAATAAAATTAAAAGAAATATTTTTTTACTTTTAATACTAACATAGAAAATGACAAAGAAAGGAAAACACTTTTTCCTTATAATATCATTTAAAAACAATTTTTAAAGTTAAATAGTTTTTAGTCTAACAAAAATGTTTTATTTTATCCTCCTAAACGCTTTAGTAACAACAGTGAGAGTCAATTTATTATATAACAGGAGATTGTTTGGAAAATTGTTTGTTAATTAAGTTTTCCTAAAAAAAACTCATTTGTGTAATCTACATTGGTTACAATACTAAATAATTCTAATCATTTTTGCAATGTGGGTGAAATACATACATTTACAAGTTAACAGAAATTTCATGTAGTGGTTTAGGAACTGTTACTTCCAGTATTTTGAATTTCCAGTGCGCCACGAAAATAAATTCTGGATTTTTTATAAATTTTGTAAATCATTTTTGACTGGATCTATTAACAGGACATGTCATATAACTTTGCTATTTCAATAATATTAATTAAGTTAAATACACATATCTTTTAAAAAATTAATCCGACTAAAAAAATTAATAAAACTCTATAAAAAGTTAAAAATAATAAATAAAAAAAAATAAGAATTGAAGTCGGGTAATAACATACTGGGTTAGTAAAAAGTACTGCAACTCATGATACTAAGATTACAAAAAGTAGGATCAACAGCGATTCCAAATTGGTTTGCTTTGCGCATGACGTAGCAATGTGACTTTTTCGGCGCAATATTTAAATTTAGGTCCTAAAAAGCCTGCAATGATTGTGAATTTTGGTCATTTTTTTAATATAAGGACAAGTATAGAGAAATACCATTTTAGAATATTATTACTGTTAATCTAAGAATATAATATTTGATGTTAACCACCTTAAAATCTTAATATGAGCATACATGAAACTTAATAAACCACTGTTCAGCATGCACTTAAAAACAAATTATCTTTTACCTAACTAGTTTTAAAGTCATAAAACTGCCAAAAAGCAAAGTAAAACGGCAAACAAACTGTTAAAAACACGCAAACAAACGTATGGTTTTAACTTTGTTTACAAATTTAGTGTCATTACTACGTCATAGACGGTGGTCACGTGATAAACGTCATGCGCAAGATCCTACCTTTTGTATTCTTTCTGCCATGCTGCATCTTTTAAATAGCTTTAAAACGGCTAAAGCGACACTTACCAAATTTGGTATCTAAGGTGTTTTGAATATGTGGAATTAAATAGGGATATGGGCCCTGTTGCCAGATTTGTCAGATTTGTGCTACAATCTTTTTTTTAGATTTTTAAAATGGAATGCTTCATTTATTGTTATTGCATTAAATTGGACGGATCAAATTAAGTAAGTTTATAAATTTTCAAAGTTCTGTCTCTATTAGTTTTTGAGATGGAAAACATAATACTTTCAGCAAAAAGTAATTTAGGGCCTAAATAACTTTAAAACAGCTTAAGGTATGTTTATAATATGTGATATTAAGGGGTTTTTTGGCATCGTAATTGATCAATCAGCATTACTGCCAAATTGCAATAGAATTGCGGTGTTCTCATATTTTGGTGGCTGGTAAAGATTTAATTTTAAAAATTTGGAATTTTAATAAAGTTAACACCTTTTTTTTATTGCAATTAAAATAAATTAAGCATTTTATTTAAAATACCAAAAATATTACATGTAGCGCAAAACTGGGAAATCTGGTAACACCGAGAGTAGCACTCTTCACTTCTACCCAGAAATCCTTAAATACCAAAATTTGTGAACGCAGATTAAGTGGTCTTAGAGATATGTGAACGCCTCTGAACTTTTTACCTAAAATATAGTGTTGTCATATCTTAGCAGTTAGTAAAAAGATAATTTTGAAAATTTGTGGACTTATTAAATTTGGCCTGCGCAATTTATTACAATAAAAATAAATTGGACATTTTATTTAAAAAAGAAAAAGGGAAACGTGTAGCACAAAACAGGGAAGTCTGACAACGATGCCGATATTACTATTAAATTTTTCATGCTCGATACCTTCCAGATACCAAATTTGGTAAATGTAGCTTTAGCGGTATTAAAGATATTTAGGAGTTGCAGTAATTTTTACTTACCCAGTATAGTATTTAAGTATATTAGGCTTCCGCTTAGTTAGTTATTAAAATTAAGTACTTTAGCACGTGTGTTATTACCTGACTTAATTTTTTTATTTATTACTCTTTACTTTTTAGTAAGTTTCATTTTTTTTAGTCAGTTTAAATTTAATAAAACATGTTTTTCGCATTCTAATTTATTATTATTACTATTAAATCGGTAAACATACAAAAGGAAAACACTAACAGCACCTTTTTAAATTTAAAATACCAAGGGTAAATTTAACCCCAAGGTTGTCGATTCTCTGAATGCACTCCTCATATCTGAGCACATACCAGGCTAGAGGCAGCTAAAGAATAGGTCTAGTACCTTTCTGTCTCTCTCTCACGATCTGGACTTGGTTTTTTTATGGGACCACCGCCGAAGTGCACTCTTTTAAATGGCAAAAATATTTTTTTAAATCGGTTCGTTTAACGGAGTAACCGCGTAACATACACAAAAGAAACATACAGGTGAATTGAGACGACTTTTCCTTTTTTAAATCGCTTAAAAAATCTTGAAAAAGGCTTCGTCCGGAAATGTATATCCCCAAATTTTAAACAATACAGGGTGTCCAACTCTATTTATACACGTAATTACGTTGTCCCTGTACAAGATATAAAAATAAACTAAAAATAAATAATGCATATTCGGATACACTCTTTTTATTGACGGTAATAGTTAATATACAAAATGTCTCAAAACGTAATTTTTATTGTTAAGTAGGTTTTTTTAAATGAAGCACCCCGTATATTTTTACAAATTTTTCCTCTGAATTAAATTCTACATCACAAATGTATAACACACTATACGTCAATTATTGCTGGTTTTTGAGATATCAGCAGTATGCTGATATACTCATAAACGATTTCAGACACATATGTATTTACTTAATTGCACTTAAAAACTGCAATACGTCAATTAGGGCTGGTTTTTAGGTAAAGAAACTAAATTTGTACCTGAAATAAACTAAATAGTTGACTTACCTAATAGTAGTTCTTACAATGGAAGGTAATTAATTAAATGTAATTATATTTGTCACTCTGACAATAACAGAATTATTTAAACCTAATTTAAACCAAAATTTAATTTTCTTTCTTTACTTTTAATCGTTAATGAGTATATCAGCATTCTGCTAATATCCTAAAAACCAGCAATAATTGATGTATAGTGTCTTATACATTTTTAATGTACAATTTAATACAAAAGCAAATTTTGTTAAAATATACAGGGTGTTCCATTTAAAAAAACCTACTTGACAATAAAAATTCTGTTTTTGAGACATCTCGTATATTAACTGGTACTGTCAATAAAAAAATGTATTCGAATAAACATTTTGTTATTTTAAGTTTATTTTTGTATCTTGTACAGGGGCAGATTATTTTATGTATAAATAAAGTTAGGACCATTTTTCGCAAATTTCATTAAAAAAACTTGCTTTAATAAAATGTTTCTCTAAAAGCCAATAGCATATTATACAGTGTGTTTGCATCATATACAGGCTCGACGAGAGGGCGTTGAAGGCGGTACAAATTACCGGGTTCGGTCTTAAGGGGCCCGCGGGCCGCCAAATTATTTATTTACAATTATTATTATTACCTATTTTTACAAATATTATATTGTAGAGAAAATGACCAAAATATAGAATCGGAGAATCTCTTTAAGTTAATGTTATGTAATTAAAGTTGATACGGCACTCTAAAAAAGTTTTGAATTCAGACATCATTTTGTTGTATTTTTGCCTCTAAACCAACAGCTATTTTGACGGGTTTTTAGCGATTTTTTAGGTCAAATTTGTTATTGAACAACTCCGACTACGGATTTGTGTTTAAAAAGCAAAAATTTAAAGAAAACCTTATATCAGATCTCTGGAACCCATGCTTTTTTTTGTAAAATGGGGTTATGTTTTCTTGTAAATTTTGTTTGTTTTTTTTTCTTTTCGGTATGTTTTACTTTTTTTTGGGTAAATTTTAAATAGAGATATGTTTTGATATTCATTTAGTAGACAGAAGCATGTAAGTCATAACCCAAAATGTTTTTTTTCAGTTTTCAGAAGAGTTTCAGTATTTTTTGAGAATGATAAGGAGGTGACCTAGACATGCGATTTATGTTTTTAGTGTATTTTTACATCCAGCACACAAATCCGTGGCACTTTTGCTTTAGTACCCAAATTATAGTAACGACTGATCCTAAATAAAACATTTTAAGGGCGATATCGCTTAAAATTGGTTAAAGTGATTATGTGACCTTGTATCTCGTATATGCTTTTCTTAAGGCACATTTTTTTTTATTTCACCCTTAAAGGGTCCCGATATTTTTGTTTGTACCGGGACCCGTCACGGCTCTCAGCGGCTGATCATATGGAAAACATTTTTATGATTTATTTAGAAAAAAAAAGTTATTTTTCTTAAAAGGTTTTGCAAAGTGTAAAACTTAAAATGCAACCATCAGATATTTATTTTTTTGTGGTATACGAGGTATTTCAAAAGATATAAATTTTGCTTACAGAGAAGCTCTTTGCAAATGAAAATTTGCAAAAATTTTACATTAGTGCATACTTATTTTGAAATATAATATGTTAAGAAGGCTTAATAACTGTTAAAAAGCAGAAAGTCACAGAAACGCTTATTATCGCATTAAAAAATTAAAAAGTTTTTCTCAATAAAAACAATTTTATAAATATAAAACTTATTTTTGATCCTTAACATATTATGTGCTAAATATTTCGATATTGTTAAAAATAAAGGTATTTTCTTCTAAAGCAACACTTATATTCTTTAAGATATCTCCTATACCACCAAAAAATAGTAATTTATTATATAAGGGAAAAAAGTTGTAGATTTGGGTTGAAGGTTGTGTTGTCTCCCGATGCGAAGCGAAGAGAGACAAGACACCGAAAGCTAAAGTCTAAATTTTTTCCCGCGTATAATACATTAATATTTTCTGTGACGAGAAAATATGTTAAAAATAGATTTAATAAAAATATATTAAAGGAAGAAAATTAATCATGTTAAATTTGAAGTTTTATACTACTACCCATGAATATTCGTGGTAAGCTCTTCAAAACGAACCCCTCCCCTAAAAGGGTTCTTATTATCAAGTCCATTTTATTACTGGCCCCGGCACAAAAAGGAGCAAAATTTTTAACAAAGATTTTTTTCTTAAAATCAATATTAAAAAGTGTTCCATATGCTGCAAACTTAAGGAAACGCACTGTATTTAGTGGTAGGACCATAGCTCACTATTTTGATAAAAAAATCCTTGATATGGCCTTGCCAACATATGTAGGGTATTTCAGAAAGTTGTTAAAAATCGCTTCTTTTATTTAAAATATGCAAAAATAGTATATTACGTTAGAAGTCCGGTAGGTGACTTTTTACAGTACACGATGTTTAAGGACGAGGCGACGCAGGAGCCGAGTCTGGAATATAAACGAGTAATAACGCCTAAAGGACGTGTATCGTATGATATTTTATTTCAAACTGTCTTTATGAAAATTAATGAATAAATATTATTTATAAAATTTTAAGAAAACATGTTGTTAGTTTCAAATTATTTTACTTAAATTACGTAGGTAACAGCCTTGTTCTCCATATCATAGGTAACTATGATTATTCTTCGCTTGTCACTGTCAAATTAATTTAAAAAATATTTATTCCTTGTAGCTCCTAAACGGTATTAAATAGGTAACGCTAGATATGCCCAAATTAAATAGAAATTGCCACATTTAGTAAAACAGAATATTTTTGAAAATGGAACAATAAGTCTGTTTTATAGTAATATAATAATTTTCATTTACAAAAGTTAGTAGAAAAATATATTATACTAGTAGAAGTTCCTAAATGGTATTAAATAGGTAACGCTAGACATAGGTTTACATAAAATAGAAATTACCAACTTTAGATAAACAAAATACTTTAAAAAATGTAGTAAGAAGTTTGTTTTGTAGTAATCCAATCATTTTTAATTATCAAAGTTGGTAAAACAATATATTTTAAGTACAAGTACAAATTTCTATATATCCTAATATCAGATGAAAATAGATTAATATATGAGTATTCAAAGATTTCATTTCATTTTGGCATCCAAAAATGACATTAATCAAGGCATAACAACAATGATCACGTGGACATTTATGTTGATACATGACAGCGTTGCTAGGCAACACATTACGGTATCAGGCACCGTAATGTGCAATTTACCGGCCCCAAATTAATACAGAGTAAGTGAATTTACTGGACAGTATGAAATAAAAGTATATACAAATATGGGTCCGCAAATTTGTTGTTGTCAAGGTACGCAGGTTATTAAAATGTTTTGTTTTTTATCTTTAATATCCTTTATGCGATTTTGTTTTAATTTGGCAGTGGTATTTATGGAATTAAGGCAATAATTTTTACAAACTCAATTATATTTATTAGGTCCAGTGGCGTCTCGAGAAAAGTAAAGGAATATTTCTAACAAAAAAAACGGTACGCCACTGACTGTGTAAATTTATGTAAATTTTTGTGTCTAACTTAGAATAAACCAATATAGGTACAGCTCCTAGATTTTTATTTTCTTTTGTATTCTATTTACTTCAAGAGAAAAAAATAAAATCTACTTAATTGTATATTATTAGACATTAAAAGAACCATTGCGAAATCGTTTTCTTTTAAAAATTAGATTTTATAATTTTTTATTATCATTTATTTAACAACACCAACAAATACTTATTTTAACAAGGTCTAACAGTTTTTAGTAAAATAAGCGTTTTCGAAATTTTTCAGTTTTTTTAAGGTTTTTACACTCTTTATCTTGAGAACACAACATCTGCCAACCGATGTTTTTTATGAACTTTATATTTTCTGAGGAAGAATCTGCCATTAAAAACACTCTGTAAAACCTTGTATATGCATAAAAAAATTAGACCTTTTTTAACAGAGATCGAGGCGTGCAAGGTGGTGCTTTTAAAAGAGATCGAGGCGTGCGAGGTGGTACATTACCCTGTATGTATTAAAAAATAATTAAAGAAGCGCCACTTTATGTTACAACGCTACAATAAGCTGCATATTAGATATTTAAAAATCTGGTATTTTCATTCAAACTAAGTGGATTTACCCGACTGCCTGACCAAATAGGCATATTAAGCGTACAATGAACAAATGCACCGCTCATATTAAAATGAACCAATACAAAGTTAAATTAAAAGAAAATTAGCGCAAAAATACGTTGATTTATATCTATAAATTACGCGTTTAAACTGCAAATGGTTCGCAAATGACTAATTGAACATCGGCCATATTAGGAGTTGTAGTAATAAAACGTTCTAATGAGGTATAAAAATAAGTCCCAACTGAAAACAACGTTAAAATAGCAATGACACCACATGTGCGACGAACCTATTATGACATGCAATATACAGCGTTTACCAAGAAGTCTACCTATGTATTCAAAAAAATCCCGTCATTATTGGTCTCTTAGAAGAATAGGTCATAACATGGAGCAAGTTACAGCATTTTAATGGTCCGATTTAATTTAATGTTTTATTAAAGACTACAGGGTTAGTAGAAAAACCGAAACGGTGGATTATCTTAGCAACCGTTAAATATAAATGAACCAAATTGTGTACGAAGAGGTAACTGAACAAGAAGAATTTAAAAATGCATTTTGAAGGTTGCCTAGTTTATATTTTTTTCTTTAGGTTGAGGAATTTTAAACTAGTAAATGGAATACCCTATTTTTTATTATTGTAGTCAATTGCTTGCGTCAACTTTATTATGACCTGGTGTTACCGCTTGTTACTCCTGCCAATTTCAAAGATATTGCACCAAGCCTGAATACAGAAACGACCTGGTGTGGTCGATTATCTCAAAAACGATCCAACCCAAATTCTTCAAAATTAGTACAGAGGAGAAACTGGACATTTTAAATTCAAGAATTGCATTTGCAATGTTTCATAATTAAATTTTCTTATTCCCTTTCTTCACTTTTTTTTAAATATTGAAAACGTCGCAAAAATGCTATTCATGGATTTAGAAGGTCCAGTGTTACCCTTTACTAATTTTGAAGAAAACTGGTTGAATCGTTTTTTGAATGATTGACCATAATACCTAGCCGTTTTTGTATTAATTTGGAAAAAAGCATGATACCATATCTTCGATCTTGACAGGAGTATAAAAACGATAATATCAGGGCATAATAAAGTTGATACAAGTAATCGATTAAAATATTAAAAATAGGGTATCCCATTTAAAATTTTAAAACTCTCTATCCTACAAAAAAAACTATAAACTTGGCAACTTTGCAAATACAACTTTTTAATTCTTCATGATTAGTTACCTCTTGGCACAAAATTTGGTTCATTTATATTTGACGGTTGCTGAGATAATTCACCATTCCGGTTTTTTTTTACTAAAAAGCTTTCCTTTATGGTTATTTTTTTGGTATTTTAGTAACTAATTATATTTATAAATATTTTTTCATTTCAATTATTTCTGAAAATGTTAAAAAATATGACTTAGGGTGTTTTGGTCGATTAAATTACTTTAAAGGTTTCCATAGCAAGTCAGGTCTAAATATCGTTTTACATACAAGTGTTTCTACCTTTGCGCCAATATAATAATATGTGACTCCAAAATTAAATCATTATTTTCCCCTCATCAAAAAATTATAGGTTATTTCTTTCGGTTGATTATCTTCCTTTGCTTCGCGTCAGGAGACAACACAACCTCAAGCAACAATCTAAAACTTTTTACTCTTGTATACACCTAAAACCGGCTTTTTCTTAAAATTGTGCAAAACAGCTGGCGGTTATTAAGCCAGTGCCAAAAAAAAAATATGGGTTTTTACGACAATCGTATCTTTATAACTTTAGTTTTTATAAAGTTATTTGCGACATGAACAAAAAAGGGACAGCCACACTATAACAAAATATAAGATTACATGCAGTTTTCGAGATAATCAACTTTAGTCTATCTGCGTTTAGAATTTTATGTTACCGACCTACGACTCTTTCTAACATATTTTTATTTACAAAAATCTTTGGTGCACTTACTGTAAGTTTTTCTTTATTTCTAACTCTACTCTAATCTTCTTTTTACCAGTAAGAAAATTTAAAAAAACCTAGAGTTATATTCATAAAAATTGAAGATATGTTCTGTAGTTTGGCGGATTCATTTAATGGATGGTATTTATTTGGGTACACGCCAAAATAAAATTAAAATTACTAAAAAACAAAAAAAATTAAATTTTTAATTATCTTTGTTTAATTTTTTTTTTTTTTGGTTTTTAGTAATTTTAATTTTATTTTGGCGTGTACCCAAATAAATACCATCCATTCATAAAAAAGTTGTACAGGCATTAAAAGAAAGGTAGCCTACCTTATTTTTGCTTAATAAAAGAAAACATTGGCATGCATTTGTTTTAAAAATAACTGGCTGACAATGTTTAACAAAAATGTCATGTCAATCATCTGAAACTAAAAGGTCCATGTAGCAATGTTGGATTTACCAGCAGGCTGAGTAAGCTGGAGCCCAAGACGGCATAAATTGTCAATTTCAATTTAAAGGCATTGTTGAAGCACAAAAATAAAAGTAAGGACTTGTTTTTGTTTTTTTCCTAATTCAAATTTGGGGCGGCAAGAGAAATGGAAGTGAGCACTTTTTTTGTTCTTTAAAATGTTTTTCTAAATCAAAAAATAAATATGGCAAATGTGTAAAATACGCCACTGCCCCATAGTCTGTAGAAAAGAAGGATATATATTTATTTAGAGGTTTTATTTAAATTAGTTTGTTTTACTTATATCTGTGTTTATGCTCGACGCTAATGCTTAAAATTTTTAAAACCTATGACATGTGTTAACATTCTTAAAACAGCCAGTTTTAGAAGTTGGTTTTACATAAAAATAGGGAGGTATTTCCCTTTCTAATCCTTGTACGCCTTTATAATGAATACAACTGTAGGTCACACGCTTTTCCGTAAGCTTCGTTAAGATATTATACATTTTCTTTGGTGTGGTATCGTATCTGTGTAACGGAAATATAAAAGCTCTAACAAAAGCCTCACAAACACGGTTTTAGCTTTGGTACTAGTGAGTTTGTCATATGAAATATGACTAGCTCTTTAACAAATGTAGCGTATACAAAGTAAATTCCTTTCCTTTAGAAAGCTTTTAATAGAAATGGATATTGTGCTAATCAAACTTAAAATATTTTAGATAGGTTATGACAATACATAAAATACAAAAATAATTATATGGATTGTCCTTTAATTAATGGTTTAAAGAAAAACCACATTTTCCTTATGCCAAAATATTAAGAGGCAACCAAACATACCTATATCCAGAATAGGGGTGTGCGAATATCGATCGAATCTAATAAAAATATTCGATTCGAAATTCGAATCAAATAATTCGAAAATTTTTGAATAATTCAAAATTTTTTTAGATAATTCACGAATAATGCGAACTATTCACTAATTATCAAAATATGAATGGAATGTTTATTTTATCCAATTGAGATTCCATAACATCGAGCATCAAAATATTCTATGACCCATATTATTCTTTTTGATTAAAAATTAATTATCTGAAGAAGAAAATTGTTCAATTTTTTATTTTAATATATATATATATATATATATATATATATATATATATATATATATATATATATATATATATATATATATATATAAAATCCTCTTTTTTACATTTTTAATATAAAATTTTTGGAAGACCCTGTACAAAATGCAAAAGATAAATTATTTTTCAAGTTTAGTAACAGATTTATGAAATACCCTTTATAATGAATATGCGAAATACAATAATTTTCAACATTTTAAACACATTGTATTAAGGGTATTTTTAAAAAGCCCAAAAAAGTTTATATGTATACCTTACATTTTACCCTTACTTTTGTTGGCCAGATATACCTAAACATCCTGTATATAAGACAAAAACATTATAACATTTTTGTTTTTTCTTTTTAATACTTATTATAGAAAACACTTGTACATATAAAAAATGTTTCTTTTTATCTGCAGGTCTTGCCTATACCCTAATACAGTTATGGTAACAGCTTTTGGAATACTCAGTATAAAATATGAAAAATTTTTTTTTTTTTAGCGCACTATACAAAATATATTAATAAAAAAGCTAAAAAAAGCCCAATTATATGTATAATACCTAATATTTTAACCCTACATATTTTGTCCAGATTAACATAAACACCCTGTAGATAAAACTTACCAAAGCTCCAAAGTCCCCTTCTTTTTTATTTTAAAAGTAAAACGTTATAAAACTCTGTACATAATTGTTTTATTTATGTAATTAAATTTTTGGTTCAAATAAAATGTTATTATTTGTCAAATATATATTTAAATATTACGCATAACAAATCCTAAATTCAATATCCTCGATGACTCACGATTACTACAATAATTCGAAAAAAATTCAAATAATTCGAAATTTCTCGAATTATTCGAATTTTTTCGAAGTATTCGGGAACTTTCGAATAACACTAGCAACTTTTTTCGGCAACTGAAAAAGTGGTATAATGAAACGTATTTGCTTTTATATGACACCGCGCACTAGCACCTTTTCAATCACGGCAACTAAAAAATTTCCTCTTAATCAAATTTTACAAGGGATTTAAACCCCAAACCGTTTTTGGTTTTTCTTTTTTATATTTTTCAAAATAAAAGCAATTATAACTGCTGTCTCGGTAAAATCCATGTTAACAAAGCCCTAGTAGAAAAATGCGCAAAACACAAAATTAGTCACTTTTTGGTTGAGCAACTTTTATGTTAGTCAATAAAAAAGTAGCTAGTGCGCGCGGCAACCAAACATACATACATATAACCAAAAGTTATTAATAAGGATGATACAGGGTGTCAAAATGAAAAAATATATATATTTTTATTATATATTTAATTATTATTTTATATTTATACAAGAATTTAGTTATAGCTTATCATATTGGTAACCTGCAGCCATATCGAAAAAGGTAAACGGGTAAATGCTGACGAATTGAATAATGAAAGACACAAATCTTGATTGTAGGAGGTTTATTATTTTCAAGTAGTTCTTCTAGTTGTATCTTAGTTAACTATTTATTTACTTTCCGTTTAAATTGATTATGCATATTTAAGAAAAGATGGTATGACTCTTGTTTTATATTTTTATTTATAAATCGTATATTTAAGGGTTCATATATTTATTTATTTACTGCAGCATAAAAAAATATTTGAAGTCCACTTCAGCAATTTCAAAAGGTTTGATAATAACTGAATAAATAAATTAATATATCAATATAAAATACAGGTTACGCAGGGTATCACCTGATACTTCAAAGTTATTGAAATTTTTATTCCCTATTAGTAGATTTTATTTTAGTCTTTAATAATCTTCTTTTAGCTTTACAGGCATTTTCTTGAGACTTAAAATATAGCTTTACCAGCTGTTATTTTTATCTAAAGAATATTTTATTGTGAAAAACTAATATAAAATTTACTAAAAGGTAAGACTTTTAATGACGTGAAGTATTAAATGATCACTTGCATGAAAAATATTCATATATTAATTTAAAATAAACGGGCAAAAAATATTATTAATTAAGCGTTAATAACTTAAAAACAGTTAAAAATAAACCTATTGTATCTCCCCTTATTAAAAACACTTAGAATTTATAATAGATTTTTAAAATGTAATAGTTAATAGGTTATTCCATTTAAAAACGCAACATTTATTTTTCATGCAATGCATTTTTTTTTTTTTTTATTTTTCATGCAATGCATTTTTTTAACCTTTTTTAAATTCTACGAGGTAAAATACATCGATACAATCTTAATTTTTGTTTTTATAGTAAAGTAAAAAAATATACCGTTTGTTTCCTAAGCGAAATGTGTATTTAATGTGGTATTTTCTAAAAGCTCTTTTAACAATCTTTGTAGTAGTAATTCTGGTAATAATTTAAAGGGTAGGACAGAAAGTATATATTTTTTTAACAAAGTACCTTGTATCGTTTCTTTAAATGTGATAGACAATGTTAGGTTTTCATTGATACTACTTTCTTGAATTTCCATTGTCTTTATTTTTTACTGGTACACGACGTTTCGGATGATTCTATAGCCACGCCAGCTTCAAAAAAGCTTGGATTTTTCTTTCGAGCCAAAAAGTATTTTTCCCCTTCTAATTTATGCACTTTGTATGTGTCCCAAATCCGATCTCCCTTGGGATATTGCTCTTATATCTGGGGCATGGCGTCCCCCACAATCCTAAGCATCCTTGATTCCATTCACAAAAAACAAAACTATTGGTCTCATTAATGATCCTTTACTTACAAAAAGGCTTTCCTCTCTTGCCGATCGTCGGGCTGTGGGAGATTTATCTCTTTTTTATAGCTACTTCTATGACTTTTGCTCTGAAGAATTGTCCAGTATAGTTCGTTCACTCACGGTTCCCAACAGAGAAACTCGTAGTGCCGCGCGTATGCATTCCTATACGGTCCAACTGGACAGGCCCCGAACTTTCCACTTTGTTCGTTCTTTTATCCCTAGAGTTTCTAGAATGTGGAAATGTATTGTTTCCAAGATACAGGTTCACTTAAAAAAATATATCAATATCTTAATTACTTCGTATCTGATTTTAATACAATTTAAATTGATTAAATTTATTAAGTTTTGTTGCATGTCAAGGGAAACCTTATTGACTATTTTTGACAAAAAAATATGCCGCTGGCTCTTGAGTAATTTTGATATTTTGTTAAAAAAAACAAAATACAGCTTTTTCTTTATTTTTTTTTTTCATCCTGCTACCTGCCAGGTTAAAAATCATTAGCTGTACTGATTAAAACACACTAAACTTATAAAAATTTATTTTTTGAGGATTATTTTTATAATATTTACTTAAAATTTTGTAACAACACCAATAATTGCAGAACTAATCGGTATTAACACAAGATTTTTTTCTTTAAAAATAAGCAAGATACGAAAACAAATGGTAAGACAGAAAAAGCTCTTTTTTAACACGCTTTTATTAACTTGGGTTGTAACTATCTATCCATCTGGCTATCTATGTAACGGAATCTTTGAGCCTAATTTTAACCAACTTCCAGCTATTCGATTTCTTTGAAACTTTGCACACGTATTAAGGACCCATGACAATGCAATAATCTGCAAACAGTATCCCGTTATCCTGCTTTGGATCGCCAGGAAAAAAAATTCCATTATATTATTATTATAACCACTGCTTGATACCACCAAGTGTCATCTGTCACCTGTACGTCCCAGTGGTACCAACCACCGGCCATTTCAAGAGTTCGATCTGAATGGATTTTACTCAAATTTTATATTAGGTTATTTTCAGAAAGTCCATCTGAAAAACTTTGCTACTCTTGACAAAATGGCGAAAAATTTTTTAGTGAATAAACTGGAGCATTTATTTTTAAAAATTAATTGATATAACGAACTAAAAAATGAAAAATAATTAATAGTTTAAAAAACTAAAAAACACGCTTTTATATGCAACCGAACTAAAAATTAGAAAATAATTTTTCATTAAAAAAAATATTGTAACTTCATAGTAAAAAGCGTGGGGTGCATTTTACTATTTTTTCATAACTTTTCCATCATAGATATTGGCAAATATAATAATTATACCATTTAATATATTAAGCACCCCACGCTTTTTACTATGAAGTTACAATATTTTTTTAATGAAAAATTATTTTCTCATTTTTAGTTCGGTTGCATATAAAAGCGTGTTTTTTAGTTTTTTTAAACTATTAATTATTATTTAAATAACTCTAATATTCGAACAAAATATTATTTGGCTCTTCTCCAGAATAAAATTAAAAAGTTTATTTAACATTTTAAGATAATTAAAACTTTTATATATTATGAAGAACTATTCTGCTCATACACAATATAATAAAAGTTATGATTACTTTAAAAGAAATAAAATAATGAAATATTTAATATTAAGTTACTTAAAATACAAAGGTTTTAATCCATAAACAAAGATTTATTAGCACTTGGTTGAAATTATTTTAATCCAATAAAATTTAAAACTAAACAAGACGCCAGACGGGAACTGGGCCAATGGTTGCGTCTCAAAAATGTGGTAAAATAAATAATTTTAATACAATTTAAATTGATTAAATTTAATTATTAAATAATTTAATTTTATTCTGGAGAAAAGCCAAATAATATTTTGTTTAAATTTAATCTCCCAGAAAACAAGAAGGGATAAAATACTTTATTATATGGCTAAACATTTCTTACTATTCTTTTTACCTGGTAAAGTTATCTAATAAGTGTATCTTTTACCAGTTAATTTTTTCAAAAGTAATGTCAAACTCTAAAATGTCCATCAGATATTTAATTTTTAATAAAAACAAATTTCAGTTTTCTAACAAGTTTATCAGTAGGTTAAAATATTTCAGTATTTTATTTCTTTTAAAGTAATCATTACTTTTATTATATTGTGTAAGAGCAGAATAGTTCTTCATAATATATAAATGTTTTAATTTTCTTAAAATGTTAGTAGGTGGTAGAGGAGCTTTCCTCGCCTTAGGAGGTACCACCCCACTCACCCTTTAAAGAACCCGTGAAGTCTTAACGGACGTTTCGGGTTCTGGGTTTCTGTGAGTCAGTTTTCCTTCTTCCTTCTTTTTCTTTTCTTTTTTTTCCTTTTTAACCCCCAAACTATGTACAAATGATGGCGGCACACCCGGAAGTAAAATATTCCGGAGGTAAAATACCCCTCCATTCGGATCTCCGGGCGAGGGGTGCATCCGGGAGGCATATGTGGGCTTAACACCAAAATAAACTCCGTTCACCATCACCTTCAGTCATCTAAGCCCCACATATTGTTTCTAACGGAAACACAAATAAGTTCTAAATCTTCAACCAGCCACCTTCTCTTCCCAGGCTACGAACTTATTTCGTCTTTCCGCCCACATGGTGGCGTATGTGCTTACGTCCGCAACGATCTGGCTTGTGCTCGAGTTTCTAATCTTGAATCGGGTAGGCCTGATATCCTTTGGCTCAAACTTTCCCTTAGGTCTTCAACTAAATTTATCTGCTGTTTGTACCGGTCTCCATCTAATAATTCCTATGTCGAATTCTTTGACTTTCTTTCAACAAAGATCGATAGCATAATTTCTCAGTTTCCATCGGCTGAAGTAATCGTGCTTGGCGACTTCAATGTCCATAATAAGGATTGGCTGGGCTCTTCAAAAACTGACCCCCAAGGCAGAGCAGCCGAAATCTTCGCAGTCAGTAACTCTCTTACCAACCTTATTATGAAACCCACCTACTTTCCTAGAGTCCCAAATCATAGTTCAAATCCCCTAGATCTCTTTCTTACTACAAACCCCGAACTCTATGAAACATCTGTCACAGCACCCCTAGGTCGCTCAGATCATGGCTTAGTTACTATATCTTACCCTGCACATCCCGAGGTAAATGAATACATGCCACCACGCACCGTATGGCACTACAACTCAGCCGACTGGGATGGCCTAAGGGACTTCTTCGCCACTTACCCCCTGGAATTCCATCTGCTTTTCTTCTCGTGATCCTTCCCAAATTTGCAATCAACTTACTGAATCAATTCAATTGGGCATTGAAACCTATATTCCACACACCATCAAGAACCCCTAAAAATCCAATAACAAACCCTGGTTTTCCAAATCTTTGTGAAAAGCCAGAATTTTAAAAGTTCAGGCTCACAAGAAGTTTCTACAGGATCCTAGTCCAGAAAACCGACAGGCCAGCATTGAAGCAAGAAACTACTACAATCAAACAATTTCTGAAGCCAAAGACTCCTTCGACAATCGTATCAAAAACAAAGTTCTTTCTTGCTCAAATGGCAGCAAATCCTTCTGGTCCTTTGCGAAAAACATAAGTAGGAATTTTTGTGCCAGTTCTTTCCACCACTAACTTTGGAAGATGAAATTATTTCTACTGCTAAAGGGAAGGCAGAACTATTTGCCAAACAATTTGCTGCCAATTCAACCCTTGACCCTCCCGTAAATCATCCAATTCCAACGGTTGCCCCAGTTCCTCATAAAATGCCCGATATTATTTTTAAAGTAAAACACATTAAGCGTATCCTTTCCTCCCTTAACACCAAGAAATCGTCTGGGCTGGACGGCATACCAGCAATCGTTTTAAAAAATGTGCTCCAGAACTTGCACCAATCTTAACTCGGCTCTTTCGAATTTCTTACGACACAGGTATCTTTCCGGAGAGCTGGAAGGCTGCACGTGTTCAACCTATTCCCAAGAAAGGATCTAAATCGCTTCCATCTAACTATAGACCAATTTCAATTCTCTCAGTTCTTTGTAAAGTAATGGAAAAATTAATTAATTCACAAATTCTTAAGTACTTAGAAAAACACAAAATTTTGCACGACAGGCAGTATGGATTTCGCCACAAAAGATCTACAGCAGATCTTCTTTCCTTCGTATCACACTGTTGGAATAAGTCTCTTGAGTTTCTAGGTGAGTCCCAGATCGTTGCTCTTGATATATCCAAAGCTTTTGACCAGGTCTGGCATGCCGCACTTCTTAATAAACTTCCCTCCTATGGTCTTTCAACTAAACTCTGTACTTGGCTCTCTAGTTATCTATTTGATCGACGTATATCAGTTATTGTGGACGGCCATTCTTCAAGCTTTCACCAAGTAAATGCTGGAGTCCCTCAGGGCTCAGTTCTGGCACCAACATTGTTTCTTCTTCACATCAACGACCTTCTCTCGTCCACAACTAATTCCATTCATAGTTTCGCCGACGATAGTACCCTTCACTCCAGCTTTCAGGTCCCTAAACCCATCACTAAACCTGACTTGGAAAATAAACGCAGAGCGATGCAGATATCTCTTTCGCAGGATCTTAATTTAATATTGGATTGGGGCGCCAAAAATCTCGTCCATTTTAATGCATCCAAAACACAGTCATGTTCCTTGTCGCGAAAAGAGTCATCAAATACTCATCCTCTACTTATGAGCGGCCAAGTTCTACAGAGCAAAGACACCTTTAATCTCGTGGGCGTCACATTTGAAAGTAACCTTAACTGGCATAAACACATTGTATCTATAGCCACGGCAGCTTCAAAAAGCTTGGATTTCTCTTTCGAGCTAAAAAGTATTTTTCCGCTTCTAATTTATACACTTTATATGTGTCCCAAATCCGACCTCCTTGGAATATTGTTCTCATATCTGGGGCATGGCGTCCCCAACAACCCTGAGCATTCTTGATTCTATTCAAAGAAGGGCTATTCGTCTCATTAATGATCCTTCACTTACAGAAAGGCTTCCTCTCTTGCCCATCGTCGGGCTGTGGGCGATTTATCGCTTTTTTATAGGTACTTCCATGGCTTCTGCTCTGAAGAATTGACCAGTATAGTTCCTCCACTCACGGTTCCCAACAGAGAAACTCGTGGTTCCGCGCGTATGCATCCCTATACGGTCCAACTGGACAGGCCCCGAACTTCTCACTTTGTTCGTTCTTTATCCCTAGAGTTTCTAGATTGTGGAACCTGCTGCCCGCGGAGGTCTTTCCTTCCCCCAAATCTTCAAGTATTTAAGTCCCGTGTCAACAAACTCCTCTTACCTCGCTTAAGACACCCACGGTACGTTAGTATTTAGGCTTTAGCCTTCGTGGTTTGTCCAAAGATAAAAAAAGAATATGCCATTGAAATTTAATGAATGAATTTCGAACACCTCTTTAAACCTCCTCTTTTTTTTTGAAGTCGGTTAAAAATCAAGAAATTGAGTAAAGAGCAGAGTTTCAAATCCTTTAAAGATAAGGTAACACTTTGAACCCACTTTTTCCATTAGAACTTTTGGATATTTGTTTTATTTAAAAATGGTGCATATTTATAATTATTGAAACAGTAAGTGTTGTAATAATATTTATTGCTAAATTTCAGGTACTGGTTGCAGAAAATAAGTTAAATAAACTTTTTAATTTTATTCTGGAGAAAAGCTAAATATTATTTAGTTTAAACGTAATCTTCCAGAAAACAAATAAAGCATAAAATTAAATATTTGGTTATGTGTAAATTTAATTCTACCATGCAAAGGCAAAAGAGTCTAATCGTAAAATTGGTAATATCATCTTGTTACATTGTTTTAATGTAGAACCAGAGTTTACCATTTTGATATTTAAACAGTGTTTTAGGGAAGGTTTTAAAATTGGCACGTTGTTAAGACAGTCTATTATAAAAATGGATTAAAAAGAAAATGTCGATTTTCTCGAAACTGTATTTTTGCGATTAGACTATTTTGCCTTTGACCGGTAGAATTGAGAAACGGATAGACTAGCCCCTAAATATTACAAATAAAGTGCCAAATTTTATTAAAATCGGTCAAAGAATATTAAGGATATTCATAAAAATACGATTAACAAAAAGTTTTTACACCTTGTATCTTAGAAACAATGTGACCTAACTTTTTTTATAAAATAGGCTTATAAATAAAGCTTTGTAGTTTTTAGCGCACTTTGAAAACACTATATTTATTTTTAATTTATTGGCGCCGAGATCTTAATCATGGCTGCGGGGGCAGCTGCTCCCCTGCCGGTACCTGGCTACGCCCATGTAAAAGGCCTTGTTATTAAAATAATCACTTGATAAAATAGCCTTTGTTCGTTACCAAAGAAATTTTAAAAATGTACGTGGCTTAATAACAATTATCGCATTTATAAAATTATTTATAGAAACGTGCAATACATGCTGTGTTTTACCTTAAAAAGTCGATCTTGGTTTTTATTTGACGATTAAACTGAGCAGATTTATTTGTTTTTATCATAAAAAAGCGAAAAATGTAAAACGGTTAAAGGTTTTTTGCTTACAAAATAATAAAGATATATTACACTCAAGACCCTTTGAAATCATTTTTACTTGCGCTAAAAGTATGTTTTCGAATTTTTAATAGCACAATACGCTATCATGAATACAAAAAAGTTTTTTATCCAAGACAAATCCCTCATTACTTTCCAAAACAAATTTTAGCGTACTTAGTCGAACACATTTTGTAAATAAAGAATACAATAAACATTTTATCCTAGTTAAATTTTTTTTATAATAATAATATTATAATTATTGTTGTTATTATAATTAGTACACTAAATAATTACTGGTCAAATTTAGGATACAGAAAAAATGTTTTAGTTTATCTCGTAAAGTTTACATTTTTAAAAATTTCCCAAATATTTTAAAAATTCATTTTACTTTGAAACAAATCTTTTCGGTATAAATCTATGGATTGTTACCATAATGATATTTTGGTATTGGACTTCGAATAAAATTTTATAGCTCTCTATTTACCATTTTTAACACGCTTTTATTAACTTGGGTTGTAACAATCTATCCATCTGTCTATCTATGTAACGGAATCTTTGAGCCTAATTTTAACCAACTTCCAGCTATTCGATTTCTTTGAAACTTTGCACACGTGTCAAGGACCGATGAAGATGCAATAATTTAAAAACAGTATCCCGTTATCTCTTTTTGAATCGCCAGGAAAAAAATTCCATTATATTATAAAAACAACACCTAGGATGCCATCTGTTGGCAACATTTCAAACTTTGCTATTAAATGAAGAAGAAATTTTTAGTTTTTACACAATTTGGTTAGTTGCACCATTGGTGTTCAATTTTTATGAACAATAAAAATATAGGGTTAGTTGCACCAGAGTAGCAGAAACTAAAAATGAAAAATAATTAATAGTTTAAAAAACTAAAAACACGCTTTTATATGCAACCGAGCTAAGAATTAGAAAATAATTTTTCATTAAAAAAAAAATATTGTCATTTCATAGTAAAGCGTGGGGTGATAAATATATTAAATGTTATAATTATTATATTTGCAAATATCTATGATGGAAAAGTTATGAAAAAATAGTAAAATGCACCCCACGCTTTTTACTATGAAATGACAATATTTTTTTAATGAAAAATTATTTTCTAATTTTTAGTTCGGTTGCATATAAAGCGTGTTTTTTAGTTTTTTAAACTATTAATTATTAACATTGCAGATCGTTTAAAAATTGTATTAGAATTTTTAAATCTTGTTGATTTTAATTTTTACTATTTAAGGTATATTTACTTTTTAACACGCTCAATAGGGAGTCAAAGTCAAAGTCGAAAATCAAAAAGCAAACAAAATTTTAGGAGGTTATTTCTTGTTCAATTTAAAAATAAGTTTGTTTTATAAGGATTACCAATTACGAAAAAATATATTATATAAAATAAAAGCGCAAGAATTATAACACTTTTACGGAAATATTGCTGTTTTAAAAATACACTCTTAAAATATTTTTGTACTTTGTTAGTATTAATAAAATAAGTAGAAATCGATCACCCCCTTCGTTCTTGTTTCCTTAATTAAAAATAAAAACTTACGCAACGACAAAATAATCTGGATAGCCTAATCTCTTTTATTTTCTGTATTTTTTCTATAATATTACCAATTTAAAACAAAAAAATATAGATTATCTGCTGTTACCTATTATGACGTTTGTAATATTCATTTATTTGACATTAATTGATAGATTAAACAAAATACTAAAGATCAGATATAACGAGTTGATATAACGTTTATACAACCGACTAACTAAACACCCTGTTTATTTAAAATCATAGCCCTATTAAGCCTTAAGAAAGCTAGAGGAAAGTTCCCAAATATGGAATAGTATTCCTAATTTGGAATACCGGCATTTCTCTTAAACGGAAACTCATATACGCCATTAGAGAGGTGTATCTCTTTTAACACGCTTTTATTAGCTTGGGTTGTAACTATCTATCTATCTATCTATCTATCTATGTAACGGAATCTTTGAGCCTAATTTTACCAACTTCCAGCGATTCAATTTCTTTGAAACTTTGCACACGTATCAAGGACCGATGACAATGCAATAATTTAAAAACAGTATCCCGTTATCCTGATTAGGTCCGCCAGGATAAATAAATTCCTTTACAGATCCTCTGTGTCTCTTGACAAATGACGAAGGAATTTTTTAGTGAATAAACTGGAGCATTTATTTTTAAAAAACTAATTGATATATCGAACTAAAAAATGAAAAATAAATAATAGTTTAAAAAACTAAAAACACGCTTTTATATGCAACCGAACTAAAAATTAGAAAATAATTTTTCATTACAAAGAGTTTCTCACTTCAGAATAAAAGCGTGGGGTGCTTAATATATTAAATGTTATAATTATTCTATTTGCAAATATCTATGAGGAAAAAGTTATGAAAAAAATAGTAAAATGCACCCCACGCTTTTACTCTGAAGTGACAAACTCTTTGTAATGAAAATTATTTTCTAATTTTTAGTTGCAATTATAAAAGCGTGTTTTTTAGTTTTTTAAACTACATTATTCTTTTATGCTCATTCGCGGGTAGAAGAGGTAACATGCCATTAGTGCAAGCCCTTTTGTCGCTGTAAAAACGTTTTGTTTTATCACTTTCTTATAACTTTTTTATGGTATTTTAAAAATACGTATTTTTTGTACAAAAAGTGGTCGAAATACTGATTTTATAACTTTTAGAGATAGTTCAGATATTCTGTTGTAGGTTTTAACGGTATTTAATTTTATTACTTTTTTAATTAAAAAAATATATAAAAATTGGTTTAAAGTCGTCGGAAAAACCAAAATATGGACAGATCATAGTACCCCAATATGGACTATGCCATATTTTGGGTTCTTTGATCATTTAAAAACCTTTTGAAAGAGCAAGAAAAGAATCAGAAAACACGAATCAAATTAAAAAAGGGCTAAACCTTCGCTTACTGAGAGGCTTCTTTCTCTCGCTTATGGTCGGCCTGCGGGAATTTATCGCTCTTTTATAGGTAACTTCTATGGCTCTGAGAAATTGTTCAGTATAGTTTCTCCACTTACGGCGGTTTCCAATAGAGAAATTCGTGGTGCCGCACGTATGCATCCCTATATGATCCAACTGACTGACTCCCGAATTGCCCACTTTGTTCGTTCTTTTATCCCTAGTGTATCTAGATGGTGAAATCTGCTGCCCGCGGAGGTATTTCCTCTCCCTTCGTATTTAATCCCGTGTCATTCACGGCTAAGGCACCCGCACAGGGTTAGTGTGAGTTCTGGGCACATCACTGCGCTGAATCCAGAGTCTGACGCCTGGATCTGTGATTATTTCAAAATATTTTTGTTGCTTTCTATATTATACCAAAGTTTTAAAAGATTTTCTTGGTAAATAAGTTTAATTTTAATGATGTTTAAAATATTCCATAATTGGGGTACTCTATTCCATATTTACCTACCTTTTTAATTATTTTCAGTTTTTTTGATCTTTCTTAAAATTGATCAAGGTTACTTACATTTTTTACAAAACAAAGGACAAATGTAGGATTGTTAATAATTACTACAAAAGTTTTTTATTTATAATGTTTATTCAAATTATGTGTAAAAAACAAAATGGTATTCCATATTTGGTCACTTTCCTCTACAGTTTTTATTACAAACTAACTTCAACTGTTGGGGGATTTTATTAGAAAAACTCTGGTAATTAATATTATAAAAATATATATTAAAATAACCCCTATAAATGAAAAATAAAAGCATCATTTTTAGTGAAATGTTTATACTTGGTAAAATGGTTTTCTTATAAAGTTAAACTACATATTTCATAAAGTAAGTATTGATTTTTCTACTTTCAATAATAATGGGGACATCTATTCATTTATATTGTTTGTTTACTTCAACGGCAAGATTCAACAGGTTGTCGGCAGGGTATTGTTGTAAAAGAGAATTTAGCTGAGAAGAAGCTAGAAACGTCATAGAAATAAAGACGGCAAACTTTGTAAAGTAATGGAAAAATTCATTAATCCACAAATTCTTAAGTATTTAGAAAAACACCAAATTTTGCATGACAGGCAGTATGGATTTCGCCACAACATATTTATAGCAGATCTTCTTTTCTTTGTATCACACTGCTGGAATAAGTCTATTGAGTTTCTCGGTGAGTCCCAGATCGTTGCTTTTGATATATCCAAAGCTTTTGACCAGGTCTTGCATGCTGCACTATTTAGTAAAATTTCCTTCCATAGTCCTTCAACTAAACTATGTACTTGGCTCTCTAGTTATTTATCTGATCGACGTATATTGGTTATTGTGGACGGTATTCTTCAAGCTTTCACCAAGTAAATGCTGGAATGCCTCAGGGCTTAGTTCTGGCACCAACATTGTTTTTTCTTCACATCAACGACCTTCTCTCGTCCACATTTAATTCCATTCATAGTTTCGCCGAGGATAGTACCCTGCACTCCAGTTTTCAGGTTCCTAAACCCATCACTAAACCTGATTTGGAAAACAAACGCAGAGCGATGCAGATATCTCTTTCGCAGGATCTTAATTTAACATTGGATTGGGGCACTAAAAATCTCGTCCATTTTAATGCATCCAAAACACAATTATGTTCCTTGTCGCGAAAAGAGTCATCAAATACTTATCCTCTACGTATGAGCGGCCAAGTTTTACAGAGCAAAGACACCTTTAATCTTGTGGGCGTCATATTTAAAAGTAACCTTAACTGTTATAAACACATTGTATCTATAGCCACGGCAGCTTCAAAAAAGCTTGGGTTTCTCATATGGATGGTGGAGGGAAGGATAACCATCTGAATGTTTTAAAAAGTGTCCGTCGAAAGGTGCAACTTAAGGTGGCGCCACAGTAGTCAGAGGAGATTTTTTAACCAATGGGCATGAATTATTAGAGTGAGATACAAAATGAAAAAGGACAGATAGATACAAAATAAAAAAGGAAAGAAATACCAACATCTCTCCACTGGCTACTGTGGCGCCATCCCAATTTGCTACATTCCGATTGCCACTTTTTCAACTTGTCCGCCATAAAAGATGATTATCCTCCCCTCCACAATCCATAGTTTCTCTTTCGAGCTTATACACTTTATATGTGTCCCAAATCCGACCTCCTCTTAAATCTTCATATCAGTAATCTATGGGGTCTGGCCAAAAATAATTTTTTTGCCTTAAAATAAACTACCTGTATTTTTGCTAATATAGAAAATTGTTAAAAAGAAAAGACCTTAATAATTAAAAGTTAATTCTAAATATGCAACTTTGTTTATTTACAAAAAATCCTGTGATAATCGCGAAAATTTAAATTTGTTTATTAGTTTGTTGTACCTTCTTCTTATTTTGGTAAGAGGTTATTTAAAAAAATTATTGTAAATTGTCCTATGGAACCTGAAATTATAAAATATATTACACTAATGTACAAACCTAAACTTTTAGCATTTTCGATTAAAAAAAAAATAATAAAAAAATGTTTTTGTAAATAAACTAAATTGCATATTTTAAAGTAAATTTTAGTTCTCAACGTCTTTTCTTTTATATATGTGTACCTATATAAATACAGGTACTTTACTCTTAAGTAAAAATTATATTTTTGGCAAAACCTTGTAGATGACTAATACAATTTAATATCTGAGGGTTGATTTTAAGGTTTTGGATCATGCAGAACTTTTTAAAAGAATAACTTTTTTCATTAAATGAAAAATAAAAAAGTATTCTATATGACCTCAACTTTTTAAGACACACTGTATATATAAAAGATTATTAAAAAACCAACGGCGTCCTTTAAGGGCACATATTCCTGTAAAGAGCGGCTTTAGGGAATTTTTTTTTTTAAAACTTATCACATTACTTTCACGTGTTATATGTGAATCCGAGAGATTGCCCACTTCAGATTCTTGGACACCCTGTATAGGTACTTTTACCTAGTAGTCATTTTTGTATGATTTCATCCTCATCATGCCTATTCTCATGTCAAGTTTTTTTAACTAGTCTTAGAAGATAAATCAAACATAAAATCATATAAAATTTCATGTCTGTGTTTTGCAAAAAAATACATTATTTATTATCTCTGGCATGGTCAGTAAATGTGCCTTCACATGTTGGCCACCGTAATGATCAAGTTATTTTAAAATCTGAAAGTGCAGTGCACTCGATTTCAAATGTCAGGGAAATTTAGAAGAATAATAGGTTACCAGATATTTATAGAACAACGCACAAGTGATGCAACGATTTAATATTAATAGCATATTTCGCTGTTCTCATTTATTTTACCCTGTTAACGCTTTTTATTATAAGCAAGAATATGAAAATTTTCTTCGTTAAAATGAAAATAATGCAGCTCTTATTTAAGGCCTGATTATACAATACGCGCACGTGTGTACCGCTATCTTTTCAGTAGCTATTTCGGGTAATACAGAATATTGTTACCATTTATTTTTTTAATTCTTAAAAGCAACTAGTAAAAATTATATTTTACAAAAAATTAAAATATGATTAAACATGTATTAGCACTCATAAAAACAAATTTCTACTGGCCAAATTTATTAAGAACACAAAAAAATAGTAAAAATTAAATTTTTCAGTCTTATATTGTTCAAGTTTTAAAAATAGTTCACCTTTTAAAAGGTTGTAGCAGTACGCTACATACATGGTTATCAGAAATATGTGGGCAAAAAGAAAGTTCCAACTTAAAATTAACCCCGTATATTAAAAAAATTGATGATAAGCATTCTAGTTTTGGCGCCTCACTATTAGACTAAAAATAGTTTAAAAAAATCTATAACCATTGTTCAAAAGGTTTTGAAGCCAGCTTTCGATATAATAACATTTGTATTATGTTTTAGGTGTTTTGCTGCTTGTTGGGCAATTTAACATTTTTTTTTTTAATTTTAGATTTTTATGAGATAAAACCAAAGTAAACTTACCATTTTTTTGGAGCGCATTTTTCATAAATAAATAATTACGTTAACTATATTTTTGTGCAAATATTGAATGTCTACGAGTTATTGTTTCCCGAGATATATAGTTTTGTCCAAAATTTTCTCAAAAATCCTATAGTGCGCCACTCAAAATCGGGTTTTCTTAAATTATTTTTTTAGTACTGGGTATAGTAAAAAAATTAATAATAAATCCTAAACTTCCTAAAATGGTGTATGTATGTACAGGGTGGCGCCTCTTCGTTGACCTTGCAGACTATTGCAAAAACTGAAAAAGATAGAACAAATCTGATTGCGCAATCTTGATTTTAACTTTTAAACAAATTCAATGGTAAAAGCAAATGGCCAACTTGATTCGCTTTGGATATACAAAGTGTTTTTAAATTTTTGGTAATTTGCCGAGTCATTTATAACTCTCTTAATATAAGAGATGGAGAAAAAATGTAAAATGACATGTTTTATGGATTTTTAGGTAGAACTCGGTGACGTACCTACATTTTTTAAAAGTTATAACACAAAGTTGGGTTTTTTAAAATGAAACACCCTGTATATTTTATCACCAATAGTAAGGTTTCCTTTAAAGCTGTAAAAAATACCGGACTTAATATATTTAATTTTTAATAGTTTCAGAAATATAGCCATCGTCCGAATTCGATAAAAATTATTATCATCACCAATAAAAAAACATTTTAAAGACTTTAAAAATTTACCACATTTAAAATTATTTTTTCCAAAAGTTTCGGAAATATGAGTCCAAATCTTAAAGCGTATATCTACTATTTTTTGGGTTTATATGGTCATATGTCCAAAACTATAAAAGATAAATATATCAAATGTGTTTTTTTTTGTTAAACCTCTTTAAAATATCTTTGCAACGGTAATATAATATACAGGGTGTTTCGTTAAAAAAATCTGATGATGACCATATCTCCGAAACTATTAAGACTGAATATATTAAATATGGTATTTCTTATAGCTTTTAAGGAGACCTTCCTACTGGTAATAAAATATACAGGGTGTTCTATTTGAAAAAACCCAACTTTGTGTTATAACATTAAAATAAAAGTCAATAAAAAAGTGTCGCTGAATTTACAGTAAAAAATCCTAAAACTTTTTATTTACATTTTTCGTCTATCTCTAATATCAAGTGAGTTACAAGTGTCTGGCAAAATTGACAAAATTTGAAAAACTCTGTATCTCCAAATCGAATTAGCCATGATTTGCTTTTACCATTGAATTTTTTCAAAAATTAAAATCGAGATTGCGCAATCAGATTTGTTTTTTTTTTTTAGGTTTCGATATACCCTGCAAAATCAACGAAAAGGCACCACCTTGTACAGGGTGTCCAGTTTTCGTGTGTTTTCATATACCAGCTCCCTTACTATAAAAGATAGAAAGATGGGGTTTGCGGCTTACTGTCCTATTTTTTTATGAAACTTACATTGCCGCAAACGAAATTTTCATAGCCCCCTTTGTTTCTGACATACAGGGCGATTTTGAAAATTTGTCATTTTTGACGGTCCCCTGTATCTCGATTATTTGGTAACTTTTCAATAAAGTGAAAATGGATTGTTATAGAGTTTTTTACGTAGAATTCATTGGCGTAGGTAGTTTTTTTCTAAAAGTTTTGTTTTTGAGTTACGACCCAAACTTATGTTTTTTTAAATGGGACACCCTATATATTATTTTTTTATCTTTTCGCTCTTTTACACGCTTTTCAAAAATATATAATAGTCCATATTTATTTTTTTAAAAAAGGAAAATTTTTACATTTTTGTAAAATTTATCATTTTTCGTATAGAAGGCTATGCCCGCAAATCAAAACAAAATTAACAACATCATTTTTATTATAACAACTCTATATTAATACATAATAACTAAGCAACATTAAAAGAAAATAACATATTAATTTATTTTTATTTAGTTTAATTACAAAAATTGCTCGAATTGGGCTCCGTTGTGTTCCAAACATTTTTGACATACTTTTTCAATTTTTCGCAATCCATTTAATAAAGTAATAGGCCTACCCTGCAAAAGCCTAAACGCTTGATGTGTAGCTTCTCGAAGTTGATCAATATTGTGGTATTGCCTCATATATATTTGATTTTTCATATATCCCCATAAAAAAAATCCAAAACAGAAAGATCTGGGGATCTTGGGGGCCACCTGACTGGTCCATTCGTACCAATCCATTTATCTGGAAATGTTGTGTCTAAATATTCTCTCACTATTTGAGCATTGTGACTTGGAGCGCCATCTTGCTGGTAATAAATATTATTTAGATCGGCCAAAGGAACATCCTCTAATATTTCCATTAGTGTATCTTGCATTATTTCTAGATGTCTATTTCCGGTTAGCGTTCCTTCATAGATAAAATACTTAATTTTAGGACCAAAAATAAAGCATGACACGCTAAATCCAAACCGACCTTGACGTTCTCGAGGAAATGTTACATATTGGTTCGTTTGGGACCAGTACCTTGAATTGTTTCGGTTTAGAATACCAGAACTAGTAAAATAAGCCTCGTCTGACCACACCACCTTTCTTTCAAAATTTGCATTTTCCTGCAACATTTGTAGGTACCAATTGCAAAAAACTACCCTACGTTCTGCATCACCGGGATGCAAATGCTGGACAAGATGGTATTTGTATGGTCTAAACTTATGTTTCTTTAGTACTAACTGAGTTTTTGATTTTTAACCCCAACTTCGTCATATATTTTTCTGCATGATATGGATGGTTGTACCGCGACAGAAGCCAAAACATTTATTTCATTTTCTTCCCTGTTTTCCTTGTTGTAAAAATTAGGCCTGGGTTTTTAAAAGATCCGTGTTCAATGAGATTGGCTTTGATATTATGAAATATTCTTTTATCGGGTTGATGTCTTTCTGGATACCTACGAAATAATTAGATATGTAACAACAAGCTAGATAGATAGATAATGATTAAGATTTTTATATTTGTTATGAATATTAATGTTACATATCAATTTTTTTGTTAATGCTGAATATTACCAATGTCAAAATCTATTCAAATCATCCGATATGCTCACATTATAATAAAAACATCCTATAATATATCATTGTTGAGAAGGCTACTTCTTAACCTATAGGCATATAATATACTGTTAAACCTTACCGATTAAAATAAAGCTCCGAGGCTGCGTTGGCGTCTTCATTAGCTTGGATAAAACAAACATACATATCGTGTTTTTCATAATTCTCATATCTATTATTTTCTGCCATGTTAAACAATTTTTCACAAAAATAATAAAGTAAACTTCCACATAACAAAAATCCAAATCAAACAAATAACAGTACTATTTGACAACAATAACAATCCATAATGGCGCATTTACAGAATTTTGTTTTTGTCATGGCTATCCGTGATTGACCATCGGAAAATGATAAATTTTACAAAAATGTTAAAATTTTCCATTTAAAAAAAAAATAAATATGGACTATTATATATTTTTGAAAAGCCTGTAAAAGGGGAATAAGATAAAAAAATAATATATAGGGTGTCCCATTTAAAAAAACATAAGTTTGGGCCGTAACTCAAAAACAAAACTTTTTAGAAAAAACTACCTACGCCACTGAATTCTACGTAAAAAACTCTATAACAATCCATTTTCACTTTATTGAAAAGTTACCAAATAATCGAGATACAGGGGACCGTCAAAAATGACAAATTTTCAAAATCGCCCTGTATGTCAGAAACAAAGGGGCTATGAAAATTTCGTTTGCGGCAATGAAAGTTTCATAAAAAAATAGGACAGTAAGCCGCAAACCCCATCTTTCTATCTTTTATAGTAAGGGAGCTGGTATATGAAAACACACGAAAACTGGACACCTGTACATACGTGTAATCCATTTGCATTTATTAGGTCGCCAGGACGGACCAATCCATACACAATAGTACTAATTATTTTACCACCCTGTAGGTATTATAAATGAATAAAAAAGTATTTTTAATAGCTTAAATCGTTAGCTGACAAAAACACAATATGTGTTTGATATCCATAAATTGAAGCGTTTTTATAGATCATATTTAATCTCTGCTACCCTGTAAGCTACCACCAACGAAAATTGTTGTAAGGAAAAAGTTGGTCGTCTCGTCAAAATGAAGCTACTCACGAAATATCTAGCTTGTTAGTAATAACTGGGAAAAATGGTCCAGGGATCCCTAACTAATACATTATATAACATATTTTAAACAATTTTAAACGTTGTTTCATGTCTCTTTTAAAATATTTAAATTTCATTTTGATTAACAAAAAATATATCATTTATTCAAACATAAATTTATCTATGTCGACTTTATAAACTAATTAGTTTTACTATTGACCTAAATAGAATTGTCTGCAATTTGTACACATATTGATTGTTGACGATATGACAAAGAAAATAAAATAGGAAGTAAAAAACTTCTTTTTGTTTATCTTCAATTATCATTTCATTCGTCGTGATTGGAAAAACTGCATATTTATTTACTTTTACTATCCTCTGACTTATTTATTTTTATTTTACTATCTGTATTCTGGCTGGTTCCCAAAAGAAAGGAACAATGAACCCATTTTTTAACTTGTTTTGTAATATGTCTTAACTTTATAGTTAGGTGTTAGCAATATGATTATGCGGAGAAATGATTTGTATTTATTTACGCAAAATCATACATTAAATATATGTATAAATGTATTTCTGTAATTTTGTTAAACAAAACCCTACAACACCAAACAACAAAGAAAATCTACTAAATTTTTCCTCGTTTCTTTTGGTTAATGGTACTGTCAACATGATTTGCAATAACTCTAAATTATGAGTACAAGCACTATTTAAATAAGGCCGGTATTAATAATTCCCGAGCCTAATAAGGCAACTTGCAATAATTATCTAATATTTGAACAAACATTATAACAAATCACCACTTTATTAATCCTATTAAAACTTCGCAAAAGGTGAATAAAAATTATTATTTTAATTTCCATAACCAATATTATTGATAATTGCGTGAAGGATTACATAGTATGCGCTTCTCTGTAATCCTTAATAAATAATTAAACCAACACCACATATTTTATTAAAATTGGAATTCAGAGAAATGTAATTATTGCTGCCTTTTGGTAGTAAATATAATAATATAATTATATTTTATTTATTAATTATGTATATTCTGTGCGTTGTATTTCTATTTATGTGGGTGGGCCAATATGCAGTAAAAAAACATTAAAAAAAAATAACCGACCTAAAAAAGTAAATAATTATACTTACTACAAAGCTAAAACTAATAAATATATAAAAACTAGTATTGAAAGCTGAAAAATTCCGTTAGGCCTCTGACATGATACTAAGCGTCAGTGGCCAGAGTTGAAGCGGAAAATGTGAGAGCGCTGTCTTTGATCTTTATGCGAGAATAAAAGATCTTTATCGCTCAACGCTGGCCGCTGATGTTTAGTATCGTGTCTGAGGCCTTATTTGGATGTCGTCTATGGCCGCCATCTTGAAAATAAACAATATATTGTGATATATTATTAGAAAAAGGTTTAAGTGTAGAAATTAATTATAAAATAAAATAGGGGTGTTTAAATTTAAAATGTTTGTCAAATTTTGAATTTTCTCTCATTAGGTGAATTAAAAACTAAAATTACGAAATCTAAGTAATTTATTAAATAAAATGAAATATGTCACTACGTGTAAAACACAGCCTACTTAGCGAAAAAATATATTCAAAGCAGACATAATGGCGGTACTTTATTTTCTTTAAACATCTTCTCTGGTCTTCATTTTAAAAGAAACACCCTGTATGATATATCATTGAAAATAAAATTTTATGCAGAATACAAAAAAAAAATAAAGTAGGTACTTGTATTAAAAATAAGAAAGTTTATAGTACTTCCGGTTAAACCGGAATTGATTTTACGGTTTTGATAATGACAAACATGTTAAGTTATGCCATAATAATACTGTAAAATTTTTGTTAGTCTCTCCTAAAAACTAAAAAAAAGTTGGGGTGGGGGGTAACATCATCCTGTGTCACCCGGTATGTACCAGGTGTCAATTTATAAATTTACACCCTCCTTAACTTTATAATTTTTGTATTTTTGTTTTTTTTTTCATCTTTGGACAATCCACGAAGGCTGGAAGCCTAAATACTAACGTACCGTGGGTGTCCCAAGCAGGGTAAGAGGAAGTTTTCTAACACGGGACTTAAAAACTTGAAGACTTGGGGGAAGGAAAGACCACCGCTGGCAGTAGGTTCCACAGTCTAGAAACTCTAGGGATAAAAGAACGAACGAAATGGGAAGTTCGGGGCCTGTCCAATTGAACCGTATAGGGTTGCATACGCGTGGCACCACGAGTTTCTCTGTTGGGAGCTACAAGGGGAGGGACTATACTGGATAATTCGTCGGAGCAGAAGCCGTAAAAGTATCTATAGAAGAGCGATAGATCTCCCACAGCTCGACGATGGGCAAGAGAAGGAAGTCTTTGAGTAAGTAAAGGATCATTAATAAGACGAACAGCTCTTCTCTTCATCAAGAATGCTGAGGGTTGTAGGGGATGCCATTCCCCAGACATGAGAACAATATTCCAGAGAGGGTCGAATTTGGGACACATACAAAGTGTATAAATTGGAAGGAGAAAAATACTTTTTGGCTCGGAAAAGAAATCCAAGCTTTTTTGAAGCCGCAGTGGCTATAGATACAATGTGTTTATGCCAGTTAAGGTTATTCTCAAATGTGACGCCCACAAGGTTAAATGTGTCCCCGCTCTGTAAAACCTGGCCACTCATAAGCAAAGGATGAGTGTTTGATGATTTTTTCGCGACAAGGAACATGATTGTGTTTTGGATGCATTAAATTGAACGAGATTTTTGGCGCCCCAATCGAAGATCAAATTAAGATCCTGTGAAAGAGATATCTGCATCGCCCTGCGTTTGCTTTCCAAGTCGGGTTGAGAGATTGGTTTGGGAACCTGAAAAGTGGAGTGAAGGGTACTATCGTCAGCATAACTATGAATGGGTCGTTGATGTGAAGAAGAAACAAAGTTGTTGCCAGTACTGAACCCTGAGGCACTCCAGCATTAATTTCGTGAAAGCTTGAAGAGTGGCCATCAACAATGACTGATATACGTCGATTAGAAAGATAACTGGAGAGCCAAGAGCAGAGTTTAGTTGGAAGACCGTAGGAGGGAAGTTTATTAAGAAGTGCGTCATGCCAGACCTGGTCGAAAGCCTTAGATATATCAAGAGCAACGATCTGGGACTCACCTAGAAACTCAAGAGACTTGTTCCAGTTGTGTGAAACGAAGGAAACAAGATCTGCTGTAGATCTCTTGTGTCGAAATCGGTATTGCCTGTCATGTAAAATTTTATGTTTTTCTAAATACCTAAGAATTTGCGAGATAATGGGTTTCTCCATTACTTTACAAAGCATTGAGAGGAGTGACATGGGTCTATAGTTGGATGGAAGAGATTTAGATCCTTTCTTGGGAATAGGCTGGACACGTACAAAATAAACAAAAATATCAGCTATTCTGTAGTTTTCTAATCAGTAATCGAATTTTTATTATCTCATAATATGATATACAGGATACGATGACAAGTTTGATTTTTTTTAAATGGAAGACCCAATATATTATATTAACACTAAAAAATCTTTTCGAAAGCCTAAAAAAATACCACATTCGATATCTCCCTAACTTTTTTAGATTTTAACCTACATACATATAAAATACATGAAAACACTGTTTTGTTGGGTCGATTCTGCATCATCCGTATCTTTCATTAAAATGCTTTTATCTTTTAAGATATACATAGCAGGATCAGAAAAGAATTATTTTTAAAATGGAAAACCGTGTAAATTTGACAAAAACTTGTTTCTGCCGTTACACTTAGAAGTAAAAAAAGTAGCAAGATAAAAGTAGCGAGATTTCGCGAGACTTTGCATCGGAAACACAACAAATGCTTTTATTTTTTAAATTCCTTTACTTTTTTTAGTAAACTAGAAACTGCGCTAATAATTAACTAGGTTCATATGCTAAGAATAACATCAATTTTTGCAATTTGTAACACGTTTTATTTAATATTGAATTATTTTTAGTTGTATGATTTTCATTTATTCTTAAAACACCTTTTTAAGTTTTTTATAAACCTAATAGAAGTCGTTAAATCCATTAATTCTTATTCCATAGTGTCCAACAAACGATTGCAGGGCTAGGTCAAACTATCAAATTTATCGAATTCTAGAGTACTGCAAGACCCTGTATAGTCCGGACTTTCTTTATAAGAATATCTTGTAAGCACTGATCTCGATGGATTGCCAATGTTATAACCTGCGCGAAACAAAAGTTACATTTCATGGGCGAATAAACCGGTTTGTGCGCAAGCCAGTTGAGAGTAAACGCACCTGGCGCCAAACAAACTATCCGCATTATCGGAAAACATTTCTCGACGGCGCGGCGTCCTGGTTTTCTGTTCGAAGTACAGTAGCTAATGAGCGTCACGGTCACAACGCGGACGAAGGGTACGGGGTGCCGGTGTTTGTATTTTGCCACGGCTTTTAAGTGCGCATGTTCGTCCACCCATTTATTTGTTTACTGTGCGTGGTCGTAAAAATCCGAAAAATGCTTCTTGCCACTGCGGATCTAAATGTAGGTTATCTATGCTTGTAAGCCGACATACGTATCGAGCACAACAGTGGCGGCCGTATTTTCTCACAGAAATGAAAATTAATTTGTTTAACTAATATTATAAATGCGGACTTTGCATCGGTTTTAAAATTGCAAAAATTCGGTTACTAGTTACGATATCCGATTCATAATAGATATAGCCGCGAAGTCAATCAATTAAAGTATAGCTTATATAAAAGTACTGTACCGGCATCTTCTTTATGAAGCAGAGACGTGCAGATTATTTTTTTCTGTCTTTTTTTAATAGCTAGTTCAAAACAAATAAAATATTTACATTATCACTATTATTTAGTTATATGATGGCGATTTTTGATTTGAGATCCAACGTTTTGTCCCTGGCTGACAATTGTCAATTTTATTTTTCAATGTACTTCATTGAAGATATGTTCTGCATTGGTTCGGCGGATTCTTTTAATTGATGGTAGTTATTTAGGTACACGCCAAAAAATAAATTAAAACTACAAAAAAATAAAACAAGTAAATGGAGAACTATAAATCGACGTTTCGGTGGCAAGTCTGCCACCGTTGTCAAGAATAAATTAAATAAAAATAAAAAATGAATAAAATTTACTATTATTAAAAAAACAAACATATTTTACATTTAATGTCAAAGATTTTTAGAATCTCCTAAAAAAGCTAAAAATGTTAAATTTTTAAACCTAAATAATAGTTCTCCATTTACTTGTTTAATTTTTTTTATTGTAGTTCTAATTTATTTTCTGGCGTGTACCCAAATAGCTACCATTAATGAATTGTGCTTTATTATATATAATATTTCATATTTTTAGTATAACTCGCCCTGTATAATACCAATTGGACTAAAATTTAGTATTTATTAGTTTTGAACGAGTTTTATAAAATTTAGTTTTAAAATTCAAAAAATTTTGGTTTATTTGTCCTCTTGTAGCATCTATCCTGGGACACACTCTATATCGATCTAAATAAAACATATTTTTTAAATCCACAAAATGTAAGTTGTTTGGTTGGTTTATTTATTCATGGCTATGGTCCCTTTCGGTCCAATTTACCAGCTTATTCGGGAGAAAATCTGGATAGTCGAGCTCGTAGCTCCCAGAAATTCCGGATTCTTTCACTATTTATTTATCTCGAAATTATGAAGTGGCATGAATTTCGGCCCGCGATGCCCGGCTCTACTTTCCGCCATTGGAAAACACCTCGTGCAGCAAGCCAAACAGAAAAAATCAGGTTATAGGAATCTTTACTCACAGCGCCTGGTTCCTGAAAAAACATACTTTCTTAAATTCAGCTGTGAGTTTCCTATCTTCCCCGGGGCACCAGAACGTCTTCTACATCCTCCATGCACGATACCACGTGAGAGCCGCGTGTACTCCCTTCCAACGTCCTACCACGACCGAGAACGAACGAAAACTGAAAAAGTAAGTGCTTGGTTATTTTGGCCTGAGCTGCAGGCACAAAAAACCATCTTTATACATTTTCTTTTATTGCAGATTTTTAATGGAATCCATGATGATAATTAGTAAAACACTTAATACAACGCACACCGTAGATGTGAAACTCGTACTACAAGTGAAAAGCTACATGTGCTCTCGATTTTTTACAATTCATACTTTTCCTATTCTCCATATCAACTTGCCCCCCTGGGCCATCGGCTGGTGACGCCGCTGATTAAGTTAATTAAAATATTTTTGAACTTTGGCACCCTGCATCTAAGTTATTATGCACTTTTGTACTAAGGTGTATTTAATCGCCATATTTAAGCGTCGTAATTTTTCAGTTGAATTTTGGTCCATTACTTAAATTTGCATTTTCGAACAAAATCGAAAATACCACATAAAATCTAAAACATTGTTATTATGCATTAAATTAATTTATAAATCTTACTAAAATTTTAAAAACTTGTGCAACAGTATATCAAGTTCGATTTAGGCACCCAGTATAAAAAAGTAAATAGCTGTCATTTGTTTAAATATATTCGTAAGTTGTCTTTTAAGCAATCCATATTAATAAATCATCCGTATAATATGTCTCCTAAATTCCTTAAATATTTCTTACATGGAAATCTTTTTATGCTTGAAAACATATTCCATACCTTAGAAAAAGGTTTACATTTAATTTTATACATGATTTATTCATGCATTTAAACAACAAAAATTCCCTTTTCAAATCAATAAAACGTATGTGAATATAAAATAATGTAATAAAAATCTTTAAACATTTTTTTCCTGCTATTCCATGTTTAAAAAAGCAAAGATCACGGATCTTTTTTAAAAGCCAAATAAAGAAAAACCATTCAAAAGTTGACAAATACAAATTATGCTCAACGAAAATGAAACCAAGTAAATGCTTGCCAAGCAACAAGAGTTATGATAGAGAAATCAAGAAGAACTAAACCTCTTTGCTTAGGATTTTTCTATGTATGATTTCATGTAATTTTTTGCTGTTTATATTTTATTAGAATGATCTAAATGTTAAGATGTTTTGTTTATTTAGAAACTTTTATAACATGGAATTTTCTAGATAAACTACTTAATGGAGGAGTGTCTTTTTAAAGGGAATATTTTAGTTTTTACTTTTTTATTTTGTCTGAGACTTTATTATTTATATTTAAATTTACTTATTAACCATTTTAAATGATATCACACCAATGTTGTAAAGTACTTTTTCTACGACTACAAGGGAAAATAGCAAATATCACACTGGTTTCATGCATAGAAAATGCATTATATCACACCAAGGTTGGAAGGTACAGGGTATTCCATTTAAGAAGAATAGTGGCATATATTTTGACTTTCCTCAAATTTTTTAATAAATTCAAGATAGCCAATCGATGTATTTTAGCTCGAGGAATTTAAAAATCGCAATTAAAAAAACAATTGCAAGACAAAAAAAGAATTACGCCATCAATGTTGCATTTTTTAAATAGAATACCATATTTATAATTATATTTTTGAATTCTTTGCCCAATTCTAAGTATTTTTATAAAAGATACTATATGTCTGTCTTTAACTGTTTTAGGGTTATGGACGCTTAAAGAGTCATATTTTCGGCCAATATTATTTAATTAAATATATGATAGAGAAATCAAGAAGAACTAAACCTCATTGCTTAAAATTTTTCTCTGTATGATTTCATGTCATTTTTTGCTGTTTATATTTTATAGGAACAATCTTAAAAGTTAAGATGTTTTGTTTATTTAGAAACTTTTATAACATGGAATTTTCTAGAAAAACTACTTAATGGAGGAGTGTCTTTTTAAAGGGCAATATTTTAGTTTTTACTTTTTTTATTTTGTCTGAGACTTTATTATTTATATTTAAATTCACTTATTAACAATTTTAAATGATATCACACCAATGTTGTAAAGTACTTTTTCTACGACTACAAGTGAAAATAGCAAATATCACACTGGTTTCATGCATAGAAAATGCATTATATCACACCAAGGTTGCAAGGTACAGGGTATTCCATTTAAGAAGAAAAGTGGCATATATTTTGACTTTCCCCAAATTTTTTAATAAATTCAAGATAGCCAATCGATGTATTTTAGCTCGAGGAATTTAAAAATCGCATTAAGAAAAACAATTGTATGGCAAACAAAAAAATTACGCCATCAATGTTGCATTTTTAAATGAAATACCATATTTATAATTATATTTTTGAATTCTTTGCTCAATTCTAAGTATTTTTAAAAAAAGGTATTTGAATAGTATTCGAATACATTTGTGTGTTTGGGATTCGGTATTCGGCAGAATACTTTTTCGTTAGTATTCGGGATTCTGTATTCGAATACTTTTGAAGTATTCGACGAATACTTTTTTGAGTATTTAAATACCGGCGTTCCAAGTATTCGAATACCGGATTGTGTAAACAGTATTCGAATACCAAAATTGTCAGGAGAAGAGTACCAAAAGGGAACAAAAAGTAGGGAAAAATGAAGTAAGGACCTTTTAATTTTTTTTTGTTGCTCTTGAAATTTTTAATCATAGGTTTTTCGAAGTATTCGAATATTTTTTCCCAGTATTCCAATACCGATTCTGAGTGTTCGTGAATACCGAGTATTCGAATACTTTTTTCTTCGAAGTATTCAAATATTCGGTATTCGAATACTTTTTCTTTGGTATTCGTATTCCTATTCGAATACCGATTTTAAGTATTTGACCCAAGTCTGTATGTCTGTCATTAATTGTTTTTGGGTTATGCACGCTTAAAGAGTAATATTTTCGGCTAGTATTATTTAATTAAATATACCAATACGCAATAAAGGTAATACAGGTGATTGCCTAATACTTAAAAGTCATTAAAATTTTTTACCTATTGGTGGATTTTAATACTAGTTTTCTAAAACTAATTATTTGTTAGAAGAAAAATTACAGATAGTTTCGCTATATTACAAGTGTGGAGAAAATGCCAGTGAAGCAAAAAGAAGATACATTCATAATTTTCAAAGAATTTAAAAAAATCTGTATTAGGTAATCACCTGCATTACCTGTATTTCATGCTAGGATATTTAATTAAATTAGCCAAATATGTAATCTTTTAAGCGTTAATAATCCAAAAACAGTAAAAGATAAACATGTGGTACCCTAATAAAATACACTTAAAATTGACAATAAAATTCAAACATATAATAATAAATATGGTGTTCCATTTAAAAAATACAACATTTATGGCGTAAGTCATTTGTTTTACATGCGATTGTTTTTTAATTACGATTTTTAAATTCTCCGATCTAAAATACATCGTTTGGCTATCTTAAATTTCTTTAAAAATATGGGGACAGTAAAAAATATGCCATTTTTCCTCTTAAATGGAATACCCTGTACATATAATATAAAGCTGTCATCACTGTCATATTTTTATTTAAAATAAATTTTAAGTTATCAGGCTGTTAATTGGAATTACATTAAAAAACCATGCAATAATTTTTAAGTAAGGACTTTTTTAAATCCTTTTTTGTTTATCTTTGGACAAACCACGAAGGCTTAAATACTAACGTACCGTGGGTGTCTTAAGCGAGGTAAGAGGGAGTTTGTTGACCGGGACTTAAACACTTGAATATTTGGGGGAAGGAAAAACTTCCGCCGAACAAAGTGAGAAGTTCGGGGCCTGTCCAGTTGGACCGTATAGGGGTGCATACGCGCGGAACCACGAGTTTCTCTGTTGGGGACCGTGAGTGGAGGAACTATACTGGACAATTCTTCAGAGCAGAAGCCATGAAAGTACCTATAAAAAGACGATAAATCCCCCACAGCCCGACGATGGGTAAGAGAGGGAAGCCTTTCTGTAAGTGAAGGATCATTAATGAGACGAATAGCTCTTCTTTGAATAGAATCAAGAATGCTTAGGGTTGTGGGGGACGCCATGCCCCAGATATGGGAACAATATTCCTAGGGAGGTCGGATTTGGGACACATATAAAGTGTATAAATTAGAAGCGGAAAAATACTTTTTGGCTCGAAAGAGAAATCCAAGCTGTTTTGAAGCTGCCGTGGCTATAGATACAATGTGTTTATGCCAGTTAAGGTTACTTTCAAACGTGATGCCCACAAGATTGAAGGTGTCTTTGCTGTGTAAAACTTGGCCGCTCATAAGTAGATGATAAGTATTTGATGACTCTTTCCGCGACAAGGAACATGATTGTGTTTTGGATGCATTAAAATGGACGAGATTTTTGGCGCCCCAATCCAATATTAGAATAAGATCCTGCGAAAGAGATATCTGCATCGCTCTGCGTTTGTTTTCCAAGTCAGGTTTAGTGATGGGTTTAGGAACCTGAAAACTGGGGTGAAGGGTACTATCGTCGGCGAAATATAAATGGAATTAGTTGTGGACGAGAGAAGGTCGTTGATGTGAAGAAGAAACAATGTTGGTGCCAAAACTGAGCCCTGAGGGACTCCAGCATTTACTTGGTAAAAGCTTAAAGAATGGCCGTCCACAATAACTGATATACGTCGATTAGATAGATAACTAGAGAGCCAAGCACAGAGTTTAGTTAAAAGACCATAGGAGGGAAGTTTATTAAGAAGTGCGGCATGCCAGACCTGGTGAAAAGCTTTCGATATATCAAGAGCAACGATCTGGGATTCACCTAGAAACTCAAGAGACTTATTCCAACAGTGAGATACGAAGGAAAGGAGATCTGCTGTAGATCTTTTGTGGCGAAATCCATACTGCCTGCCATGCAAAATTTTGTGTTTTTCTAAGTACTTAAGAATTTGTGAATTAATTAATTTTTTCATTACTTTACAAAGAACTGAGAGAATTGAAATTTTTCTATAGTTAGATGGAAGGGATTTAGATCCATTCTTGGGAATAGGTTGAATACGTGCAGCTTTTCAGCTCTCTGGAAAGATACCTGTGTTGTAAGAAATTCGAAAGAGCCGAGTTAAGATTGGTGCTAGTTCTGGAGCATATTTTTTTAAACGATTGCTGGTATGCCATCCAGCCCAGACGATTTCTTGGTGTTAAGGGAAAAAAGGAGACGCCTAATGTGTTTTACTTTAAAAATAATATCGGGCATTTTATGAGGAACTGGGGTAACCGCTGGAACTGGATGATTTACGGGAGGGTCAAGGGTTGAATTGGCCACAAATTGTTTGGCAAATAGTTCTGCCTTGCCTTTAGCGGTAGAAATAATTTCATCTTCCAAAGTTATTGGTGGGAAAGAACTGGTACAAAAATGCCTACTTATGTTTTTCGCAAAGGACCAAAAAGATTTGCTGCTATTTAAGCAAGAAAGAACTTTGTTTTTAGTACGATTGTCGAAGAAGTCTTTGGCTTCAGAAATTGTTTGATTGTAGTAGTTTCTTGCTTCAATGCTGGCCTGTCGGTTTTCTGGACTAGGATCCTGTAGAAACTCTTGTGAGCCTGAACTTTTAAAATTCTAGCTTTATCACAAGATTTGGAAAACCAGGGTTTGTTATTGGATTGTCTGGGGTTCTTGATGGTGTGTGGAATATAGGTTTCAATGCCCAATTGAATTGATTGAGTTAGTTGATTGCAAATTTGAGAAGGATCACGAAAAGAAAAGTAGATGAAATTCCAGGGGTAAGTGGCGAAGAAGTCCCTTAGGCCATCCCAGTCGGCTGAGTTGTAGTGCCATACGGTGCGTGGTGGCATGTTTTCATTTACCTCGGAATGTGCAGGGTAAGATATAGTAACTAAGCTATGATCTGAGCGATCTAAGGGTGCTGTGACATAGAGTTCAGGGTTGGTAGTAAGAAAGAGATCTAGGGGATTTGAACTATGATTTGGGGCTCTAGGAAAATAGGTGGGTTTCATAATAAGGTTGGTAAGAGTATCCTAAAATATTGAAAGTTATACAAAGCTACTATACTTTGGCCACTATAAATTGATAATAAATACCTAGTAAGTAGCTCCGGTTACTGTAGTTTTAAACCAATAAAATATATTTTTTATTGTGGTAGCTAGGGTTACCGAGTTTTGAAACCAAGGAAATACATTTTTTGTTCAGGTGTTTTTCTTAATTTATAGTGAATAGAGTATAGCTAGGTGATTTTTTATTTAAAAATATTGTCAGGCAGTATATTATACCAAAGTGAGGAAAATTATACATTAACCTAGTGCTGCAAGGATTTTAATTGTTTTTCTGTTTTTATTGTCAAGACAAACAAACTTTTTTTGGTAAATAATTTGTGGTCGTAGGATTAAAAGTTTTCCTACGACCACTTGTGAAAATAGCAAATAGCACACTGTTTTCATGCATAGAAAATGCCTTTTATCACACTAGTGTTGCAAAGTACTTTACAGCACTAGTGTTGCAAAGTACATTACAACACTGGTGTGATACATATTATGATGTCATTGTAAAAACTGCCATTGGTTTTGCAAGTGACATATTTATTGTAGTGACAGTAAAAAAAACTTTTTATTTACCTTAAACGGTAGAACCCAAATTAGCGAAAATCATCTTATTTTATATTTATTAAAATTTACGAAAAAATACTGGATACTGGATAAAATTTACGAAAAAATAAAAACATAAACAAAAATTGACATAACCACAAAAAACAACTTTCACTGACTGGCACAGTGTTGTGTTGTTACTTAGATCAAATTTAAAATCTCCCTTCTATCTTTGAGCACGTACTTTATAGAGGCAGCCTTGCCGCTTGACCGTTCGACCTAAAGCGCCAGAGAAAAAAGCCTTAGATCAAATTCCTTCCTCTCTTTCTTCGTGTACTCAAACAACTAGTTAAATCTTTTTTTTAATCCCTAATTAAACCTAAGGCTAATACACACTTTATGAATCCACTTTCTTTTATCCATTCATAAATAGAATCAGACCCTTCCGACGTTGCCAAATGCTTTCCATATTTTGCATGGTAACTGATGTTTGGTAGTCGTTTTTCCTTACTTTAAGGACTTTAGGTTATGCATTTACAATTTTCATATTTTTTATATTTTTTCTTAAAAATATGAGGAAAAACTGTTATTTTTACTTAATTTGACATGTGATGTTCAGTTTTATTAACTCGTTTTACCAATTTTACCCCACCCAGCACCCCTTTTCACTTCCCGGTCATGTTAGTTTATTTACTGATATTTTTTAAAAAACGGAATATTTTGGATATGCACCACTTACGTTTTATTTAGAAGAGTGTCTAAAATATGTAAGAATCGATAATTTTTAAAAAACCTTTATAATAGCAGAAAACCGTATTAAACTATTAGCGTTATTACCTAACAAAACCATACAATTTTCATTAAGTGAGGGCCTTTTTAAATTCCAAAATGTTAAAAGTTATATAATGCTTCTAGCTAGGTGATTTTCGATGTAAAAATATTGTCAAAACAGTATAATACAGCAGTGAGGAAAAGTATATATCACACTAGTGTTGCAAAGTAAATATCACCCTAGTGTTGCAAAGTTCTCAATTGTTTTTTATTTTTTCTGAACAGACAAACTTTAATTTATTTTTTTTGGTGAATAATTTGTGGTCGTAGGAAAAATAGTGTACAGTACTCGTGTGAAAACGACTTTCTTACATTCGTGGGTTTGTCGCACTCGGCTAACGCCTCGTGCTACAATATTCCCACTCGTGTAAAATTAGTCATTTTCCACACTTTTAATGTAATATACTATTACATAACTTGTGGGAAAATGACTTTCTTACACTAGTGGGTTTGTTGCACTCGGCTGAAGCCTCGTGCCACAATATTTCCACTCGTGTGAAATTAGTCAGTTCTTACACTAGTAATGTAAAATATAATACACAATTACAACACTAGTGTGATATAAGACATTTTCTATACGTGAAGACAGTGTGGTTTATACTACTTTTATATGTGGTCGTAGAAAAAATAAGTGTATTACTTGGTATTACATACTTTCTTAAGATTTGTTCTGCTAATCTCTAAAATAAAAATATCGATAAATTTTCTCAATTATCCGAAAAATATGATGAATTTTATATCCCCTTTTTCTAAAAACACTTCTCATATATTCTCAAAAGACATTTTCGAAATATTAAACTCAATACTGTTTATGATCTAAACGTACGTTAAATTTTAAAGTATTTTAAGAAGTTGTAATTTTAAATTTATATCTAGCTTTATAGTTTTATTCGATTTATCTGGATATTGTTATTTAACTAAAATCTAATTTAATATAGAGCTACCGTCAATTAAAACTTTTAAGTTTTCAAACAATCCTCAAAGTCATTTAAATATTTTATGTGTATATATTTTAAAATGTATGGGTTTTATAAGGTTAGGTGATTAATATAATTCTAATAAATGGAAGTTTAAAAAATTTAAATAATAAACAAATTCACTTATAATATTAATTTAAAATAGTCTTTTTATCAAATGACACATAGGAACTTATAGGATTATAGTGATAACAAAAAATAATTATTGAGGTGGGCCTTAAGATAGTTCTACCGATACCACAAAATTCAAATGAGTACTTAAGGTAATTTGACTACCGTGGTATTTATATGTGGCAACTCTGCGTAAAAACAATAAAATAATACGCAAAAATCTACTGCACAAGCATCTTCAAACAAGGTATAGGTTTTAAATTGGTATGTTTATTTACTAATAAAATCTCTAAAACACCCTTATCATATCACCAAAAAATATATATGTCATTGAAAAGGCAAACCAGTCACTAAAAAATTATAACAAATTTTAAAAAAGAATCAAGTAGCACATAAATTTAAGGATAAACATGGTATGTTTCTGTCAACTAACCTGTCAACTAACGTAAATATTGATACATAGAATTATTTTCGTCGAATTTTTCATTTAAAAACACTCGGAAAAAACACGTTTTGTAATTATTGCGGATACTTATTATCACTCATTAGATCTTGTAACCAAAAAACGTAATGGACTGGCATCATTTTTTTTATGTCACATATACCGCATCCGATAAACTTTTTCCGGCGCAACATAACCTTTTGGCGGCGTTGTCACATCTGAGTTACATAGCATATTTTTCTTAATTATTTATTAATTACTCTTATCACAAGCTCTAAAGGTCGAATTTTAATGAGCCAGAATGTTCAGAATTGTTTTTTCTTCCGTTAATAAAACTTTCATTGAAATCTGAACATTAGTTTTTGTGATGTAAAATAAAATCTGCGATTTCCCAGGGATCGAGGTTAAAAGCAATTATTTTATAATAATTATAACTTTCTTTCAGTTCTCTGTGAACCTCTGAAAATGTAACTGGTTGATATTCTTATAATAAAGTACCAATATTCTAAGTTCAATAATTTTGTGAAAATTAAATCTTACACCGGTAGTACTACCTTAAAAGCCTTCGAACCTGCGTTTGCTTGGTTTCTATTTATTTACGCGAAGACCGTACATTAAATAAAAAGTCAAGAGGTCAAATGTGTTCCAAATCTAATGAGATGTTAAAAAAGTATTTTTATTTTAGAAAAATGCAGTTGCGTACCATTTTTTTATTAAAAAAATATTAACCTTAAACCCCTCATGGACGACACTGGTAATAATTAATTTATTTCTTGTATGCTAAACAATGTGTTTTGATGCATAGAAGACGTCCCTAGATTTTTAAAAATATCTCAATTGGTATAAAAGTTATTATAAAAAAAAAACAAGTAGTTTGAAAACTTAGACGTTTAGGACATTGTTTATATAAAGTTTTTTAAATATTTTTAATGTAGAATTAGCCCTGAAAGTTTGTCGGATAAGTTGTGAAACAACCTGTTTTAATCTAAAACCTTTGACATTCAATGTCAAAGGTATAGAATATTCTAAGAAAAATTAAAAACTTTAAACCTAAGTAGGTAATAGTTAATTTCTTAATTTTTTATTTTTATTCAGTTTATCTTGACAACGATGGCAGACTTGCCACCGAAACGTCAGTTTTTAGTTCTCTATATTTACTTGTTTTAATTTTTTAGGTTTTTGGTACTTTTAATTTATTTTTTGGCGTGTACCCAAATACCTTCCATAAATTAAATGAATCCGCCGAACCAATACAAAACATATCTTCAAAAAAGTTCATATATAAACATATAAACGTCTTAGCTTTTAGGCTATAGATTGCAAAATTTAAAAAAATATACCGTTTTTCCATCATAACTTTAAAACTCTTTAGATATTTCATAAAATTTTAACATGCACCTACTAAGCACCAATAAGCTTTTTGCAGAAAGCTATGACGTTATTCAAACTATCGCATTAAAAAACATCGAATTAAAAATCTCCATTGAAAATTATTTATTATTTTAATTGGCAGATCCAAAACATTTAGTTTAAAAAAATGATTAGTTGGCATAAACTCGTATACCGCAAACGATTTTATTAATGTTTGATTTATTTTGTTAAACTAATGTTAATGGAAATTAATAAATATTTGTTTTTATTTGCCTGTGGGAATTTATTATCGAAATTAGAGTTTTCGAGTGGTCTAGCTTTTACATATAGAGGGTGTCCGCTAATTAATGTTAACCATCAAAAATACCTATATCACAGAGTTATAATAAGGATGATAGAGGGTGTCGAGGTTTAAAAAAATAATTTGTCTTAATATTTTTTGATACGTTTTGTATATTTTAGTAAAACTCGATTTCTAAAATTTTTTGACATTAGGCCTAAGAAAGAGGGCGCTATCTACACCATTTAAAGTTATCTAAAACGTCCCAACTTTCTGTGCTACTCTATATATACCATCTAAGAAAATCAATAAACTCCCTTGTGCTTTTTATACCAGAAAGGTATATTTTGTAAGAATAGCTCTGGGCAACCGCTTTCAATATATTCTTATCATAGTCGTTTAGTGCAACCAAAAAAGTATATAGAAAAATACATTAAATAATTCTTTATCATAAGGCATTTTTGGTTAAACTAAATAACTTGAACGTGAATATCTCGAAAACGGTTCCTCAGACGCACTCCTACAAGGTGTGCCTTTTTTGTGTAGAAAGCATAGGGAAGTTTACTGGTTTACTTAAATGGTACGTACAAGGTAGCACAAAAAATTGGGACGTTTTGAAGAAATTTAAATAGTTAAGCTAGCGCCCTTTAGTTTACATAAAATATCGGATCTAAATAGCTTATTTCAAAAACCTTCGGTTACCAAGTTTTATTAAAATATTCGAAACGTATCAAAAATTATAGCAATAAATTTAACATATATATATATATATATATATATATATATATATATATATATATATATATATATATATATATACAACCTTTATCTTCCTTATTATTTACTTTTAAATATAGGCAAAATGAATCTGTGGTTTTTCTGTCTACCCTAAATTAGCGGATTTCCTGTATAAATAGAAAATTGGGCAGATTTTAAAGCAAAAATTTCGAAAAATTACTTGCAAAAATCATTTTTATCGGAATAGTTCACTTACCACACAGCTTCAAAATTATCACAAAAATCAGTGTATTAAAAATACTAATTGTATTGGAACATTCACCCCAATTGACAAATGTGGCTACATCTGACTTATTGTTATTCTAGGGTTTGAAAAATAATTTGCGGTAAACAATATGTATTAAATAAAAGAGTATTTTGACTAACCCAAGGTGTGGAGTTAAAAATAAGAAGAACAACAAATTTATTATTTTATTATTTAGTAAAATTTACATATTAGAAAAAAAACAATAATAAATTTATGGCAATATCCAATTTTGAAAACTGTAACATAAGCACTACTATAGTTATCAAGTCAGTGAAAAAAAAAAATTTGTTTGCATGGCCTACTGAAAATGAGTCCAGCGTATTATTTATATTTTTGAAAAGCTTTTAAAAAGTGAAATTAATTCTTTAATAATTATACAGTGTATTTAATTTTAAAAAAACATATTTCTCACGCCACTGCATTCTATAATAAAACTATGTAAGAATAATGTGTTTACTACCTTTTTGATAAGTTATCAGGTAACTGGAATACAGAGAGTACCCAAAAATGCAATATTTTTAAAAATCGCCCTATACCTCCGAATATAAGAAGCTCTGTTATTAAAAAAGCTACTAATTACTGAGATACCTTGCAGTTGCAACCATTTAGGATACCCCGTTATTTATTTTTTGCCTTCTACTTTTAACTTTAACCAGAAAGGATAGAAAAAAACGTCCTGTATTAAAGTATCATCTTTTTTATCTATTATCTCTTGAGCATAAAAAAAACAAATGGCCAACAAAAACTTAAGAAAAATGAAAAGGTAAACTTATTTAAATAGGACACTCTGTATATTATGTCACCATTAAAAAGCTCTTCAAAAAAGCTTTACAAATATACCACATTTGATATCTCTGTCTTTAATAGTTCCGGAAATATGGTCATTTAAATATGTATATACTTTCCATTACATCTAGTCTAGTATTTTTTCAGATTTAAGTATATATATATATATATATATATCAATAGTTTATGTAAAGCTTTTTAAAAGACCTTTTTAATGGTGTTATAATATACAGCATGTTTCATTTAAAAAAGTTTACCTCTTCATTTTTTTGAATTTTGATGTTTATTTGTTTCTTTTTAAGCTCAGAAGATAATAGTATAAGTTTTTCTATCCTTGTTGGTTATAGCTAAAAATGGGTGGCAAAATATAAATGAAACCCTGTACATACAAGTTTATATTTAAGCACTCATTTACAACGATAACTTAAATTAAATTAGGTTTATTTTATGAAGTTTCATTTTTTTTTTTAAGTATAAAATTAAAATTAAACCAAAAATATTTTATGTTCAATTTTTTTACTATCAACATATAACGCCATTACACAATTTAAATTATTTAAAAGCTTGTCGTGAGATTTACCTGTGTAGATAAATAAATGAATAAGTAAACTTAATGCAAATAACTTTATTTTTTAAAGCTTTTATACCCTATTTATATCTTGTGTGTAATGACATTTTATGGTTATAGTAAAAATGTTTAAGGAAAAATGTATTTAGTTCTTTTTGATGCCTTTAAATAGAAGCTGTTGTTATGTAGTTTTAATTTGTCTCCAGCGAAATTTTATGAAATATTTAAATATATTTTAATTTAAAATATTAGTTTTTCATTTTTCACTAAATAAGTATCTAGTTCTAATTTATATATTGTATATACAGGGTGTTTATTTAAAAACTTTCCACTCAAGTTATCTTCGAAACGAGAAAGATTTGAGAAAATCGCCGAAACACGTCAAGATATTTATTGAGGGGGAACGTTTTTACAAAAAATTGGACTTTAACCCCTTAATCACCAGGGCCACCACCCCAAAATTCTTATATGAGAAGGCGGGTCGAGTAATACATCATTTTAAAGCTCCTGACGAGTACTTTATAACCCTAGAATATGAAGTCAATATCTTCACCTATTACAAAATGGCGGTAATTTAAAAATTACCTAAATACCTTTGGTAACCTTACCTTTTGGATGGCCATATTTCCGAAACTAATAAAGTTAGATGTACCTAATGTGGTGTTTTCTTAAAGCTCTTTTAAAGGTCTTTTTAATGGTGATACTGGTAGTAATATACAGGGTAGAAGAAAAAGTACATATTTTTTTATTTAAGAACCCTCTATATTATTTTACCATTAAAAAGATCTTTAAATGAGCTTTTAAGAAAATACCACATTAAGTACATCTAACTTTATTAGTTTCGGAAATATGACCATCCAAATCAGGTATTTAGGTAATTTTTAAAGTACCGCCATTTTGTAATAGGTGAAGATATTGACTTCATATTCTAGGGTTATAAAGTACTCATCAGGAGCTTTAAAATGATGTATCACTCGACCCGCCTTCTCATTTAAGAATTTGGGGGTGGTGGCCCTGGTGGTTAAGGGGTTAAAGGGGCGCCGTCCAATTTTTGTAAAAACGTTCCCTCTCAATAAATATCTTGACGTGTTTCGGCGATTTTCTCAAATCGGTCTCGTTTTGAAGATAACTTGAGTGGAAAGTGTTTAAATGAACACCCTGTATTTATATTTATAAAATATTGTATAATAGTTCTACTTTTCGCAGTCAATTAAGTATTTTTTTAACACTTGTTTGTAAAATTTGTTAAATTAGGTTTTTTCTCCGCGTAAATCTTTTTAAATGTTTTTACCAACGTAATTATTTTAATAACAAAAAAATGTTTTCTTGTCAATCAAGTTAAAAATTGAGGTCACACGTACTGGAAATTATCTACTGGCCACTTCAAATTCAAAGCAAAATGTAAGTTTATTAAATCCCTCAGTGGATTTTCCTTTAACCTAGTATTAGTGGCCAGTCACCTTTCCTATCTAATTTTACTCAATTTTCTATGACGTCTTTCGACCCATATGTTGAGAGACATGGGAAAGAGGCATGTAAGCAAAATTTACTACGGCGCGGCGCCGGCAAATCGCAAAAACCTGAACATTAGGCAAAAATTTAATTAGTGCTTTTATCATTCCTTTTCACATATGTATTTAAAGAACATTGCGGACTTTATTTCTAAAACAAACATATATTTTTTACGAACGAACTTTTAGAGATATAATTGTTTAAAGTTGCCCTTACTGACTATATCACAAAACCTGTACAAAATAAAAGCTTACTTTAAATATTTGTTTCTTAGACATAGTGTCTATTTAAAAAAGGTTTGTTTTTCGAGAAGTTCTAGCCCTTCTGTAATCGATTTCAGTTTTTTTTCTTGTTTTTAAAATATACTGCCTTAGAACTATACATATGTATATGAGATCAACATAGTTTTTATAAAAATCTAAAGTTTATCTAGACTTTACGTTACGTAACTCAAAGTTATATATTTTTTTAAACAGAACACCTTATATTTTATGACAATTTTAGATTCTAAATAAAAAAATAGCTTAAGTTTGTAAATAGTACCAAGTGTTTAATTTTATTTATTTTTGTGATATTTGATTTTTTTTTCAAAATGCAGAGGAGCAATTAAATTAATTTTATTTGAACAATATAAACTCTTTGAACCTTAAAATTTGTTACAAGATTTGGAAAAGTCTGCCTTATCGTACATATGTCATATCGAGATCATATGTTGTACAGGGTGATCAAAAAATAATTTAATTTTGTCAGGAAATCAAATACCAATATCTCTTTTATTTTAAATGGAACCCACTGTATTTTTTACACCATATGATGACAAATAAAATATTCTTTTAAATGTTGTATAGGTTGCCTATAACTATCTTTTATACTTTTTTAGTAAATTTCATTTTAACATATTTTATTTCAAATGTCTATTTAAATTATAGTAGGCTTTGATATAGCCATATCTGTTTACTAAGCCATTACTGTGGAATGAAGTTTTGTTTAAAAAAGCATAAAATTAAAAGATTTTGTATTGTTTGCCAGTATTTTTAAAATCTACAGACAAAATTTACTTAGTTCCTTTTAATGCTACTTCGAATAATACTTATTTTGTCTGAAATGAATTTTAACATATCATCAGAGGCATTGTATGCAGTGACAGAGTCATTAAGACTTTTTGTAACAAACAGATGGGAAAAATGGACAAAAAGACCCATAGAATCATAGAATTCTTTGGGTCAAAAGAATAAGACTGGTTGAACAAAGTTTATAATAGGCTTGAAAGGTTTTAAAAAGAAGTTAAAAATGGACATAGCGAAACAAAATCAAAAAACCTTTTGGTGAGCTGACTTATACTCAAAAAGAAGGCATACTCAAAGTTTAAGGGAAGGTACTACTGTTGAAGAACTGGAATTTGCTATGAAGCTTCAGTTAAGAATGGAGGGGAAACCAGAGCTAGCCAAAATTTTGAACCATCTTTTGGATCATCCAGGTGATGTAAAAACAGTGAATAAGTTTTTATTTGATTCTTTGAAATCCTCAGAAACCGTACCGCCTGAAAAGTCGCTAGCGTTAATGACATCGATTAAATTTTCTACTTGGCAATACAGAACCTCTCGTGTTTTTACGAATGAGTACTTGACACCAAATCTTATTATCAAATTTAAAAGGAAAAAGAAAACTGCTATCCAGCAAAGATGGACATTGATATCAGCGAAAAATCGTGCAAAATTAGATTTCAGTCTATCCTAAATTTAACTGCAAAAAGGATTCTCAAAATTTCAAACTTAAAGTTGCAGGATAATAACCTTACTTTGATTAGCAAGTGGGGGTTTGATGGAGCGTCCAGTCAAGGTATCTATAAGCAAAGATTTGCTAAAATATGACATCGGAGCAAGATAAATCGTTAGTCTTTATAAGGAGTTTTGTTCCTCTGAAGCTTTTTTCAGAGAGTAGCGTAATTTGACAGAGTACATCGCCTTCATCCACCCGATTTTGCAGGCCATTGAAGGTTTAATTTAGTAAAGAAAAGCCAAACTTGTTTGTCAAAAGCTTTCAGAAATACAAGCAGAAATTGAAAATCTAACTTTAACAACATGTGACAACGAAATATCTGTAAAACATGAATTACATATGACTATGATAGATGACAAGATACGCAAATATGTTTCAGGCACTTTTTCTTCATCAACATGCCCTGTTTGTCTAGCAAAGCCTTCAGAAATTAACAATTTGTCGGAAATTTGTAGTAAACCCATAAGGAAGGACATTTACAAATATGGGCTTTTAAGTTTACATATGTGGATTAGGTGCATGGAATGTCTATTGCACAATGCTTATAACTTGGAATTTAAAACGTGGGCTGCAAAAAGTGAAAACAAAAATCTAAAAGAAACTAGGAAAAACAAGTCAAGATAATTTTATGAATCAACTCGGAATAAGAATAGATATTGTAAAACAAGGACATGGCACCACAAATGATGGAAATACGGCAAGGTCTTTTTTCAGGAATCATGAAATGTCTTCCCAAATAACAGAAATAGATCATGAATTAATTTATTGATTTGCCGTAATTCTTTAGGTAATCGTTTCTTCTAAAAATTAAGAAAAAATTAAAGAATTTAAAGATTATTTCAGAAGAACTGCAGAACTTTTTATTTCTTTATATGAGTGGTACTATATGCCTTTCAGTATTCATTTTCTTTTAATTCATGGAGCAGAAATTTTCCAGCATTTTAAATCATCTTCTAATGTCCTCAGATCCACTGCTTTCTACAATTCGACCTAAATAAAAACAAAAATTTAATTGATTTTTTTCCTGAAGCCAAAGAACTATTTTATTCTTAAGAGAAAGAAATTGATTCTGATTAAACAATCCAAATTAATTAAGGAGACCTAATTTTTTTACCTTCAAGTGATTAAGTCATATGTACATTTTTTCAATATTAGTTTAATATAATTATTAAAAGTGATTACATTAAAGTCTCTATTCATGTTTCAAGAAATTTGTTGGTGGTAAGTACACATATTATTTAAAATTGTACATTTTGTGTCTCATGCCTGTGTATATTATTATAATGAATGAAACTAATGCCGATAACGTTTTCATAATATTACAAAGTTTTAAAGGCCATATTGAAGTAAAAATACCTTTAACAAATCTAATGTTCACATTTTTGTAGTTTCGTTACAGTGTGCGGCGTGTTTATTTTCCTTAATATGTCTTAATTGTATTTAAATTATGAATTATTTTTATTTTATGAATATTGTTTCAAAAAACCTAAGCGTCATCTGCCAATTAAAGCCAAGTTACAAGGTGTTAATTCGGTATGTAGAAAGTACAGGGTGGCTCGAATTCGACGCTCATCATTGGGATTTCGGAAACCGTAAGAGATACAGGATCGGTTAAATGGAGGCAAAGTTGCGCAATTTGATGCTCAATAAAATGCCGTTTTACGTTTTAAAAAATTCCGAGTACTTCCGAAGATATTCGAAAAAAACCCGAAATTTTCAATTTTGGTTTCTATTGTTTCCTGGCTATATTTGTTAAAATAACTTAAAATGAAAAACACGTTTTCATGGCCACTTTTCTGCTCTATAATTCAGTGTGATTAAATATTGAATCTGACGTTTCGGCTTCTGGCGACCATCATCAACTTAATTTTTTAAATACGGACCTGATATTTTTTTCAATTGAATTAAATCCTTTCATCACTCTTAAAACACTATATATCGCCATTTTGATATTTGCCGACGTTTCGTACAGAAAATTCCATCACCAGAATATTACATATTTATTTTACCATAATACGGCCCTGAACTACATTTTTAGGTAAGAAGGTAAAAAAAAGAATAAACTTATTACATATTCGTAATCTTTTTATTGCAACTCATTGATATCTAATAGCGGAAATTACTTTATTAACCGAAAATTTCATGAATATTAGACATAAAATAAAAAAAGGTAGATAACAAATCAGCTTACATAAACAATTTGTAATACTATCTTGATGCCCATATTAAAAATAAACATAATTTAATAACTATTATAGGTGTTCAAAGAGATAACCTTTCGCCTCAATGCATTTTCTTGCTTTGCTTTGTATTTTTAATACAGCTCGATTAATTGTTCTCGCAGGAATGGCAGCAACTTCCCTTAACAAATTGTGTCGTAGTACTTAAAGATCGTGAGGTGCATTTTTAAATAAACGGTTCTTAAGATATCCCCAAAGGAAATAATCTAGGGGACTAAGATCTGGGCTTCTAGCGGGCCATCTTGCAAAACCATTTATTTTGAAATATATGGTAAAGGAATTAAGCCACTTCCCTTCCATTGTGGGCAGGAGCTCCGTCTTGCTGCCACCATATTTCTTGAAATACTGCCAAAGGTTGATTATCTAGGGCGTCTAAGACATCATTCCTAATCAAATTTAGATATCGTTAGGAAGTTAAGGTCCCTTCGTAAACGAAAGATCCAATAATTTTGTTCCTCCACATACCAATCCATACATTAAATGAAGTTCTCCCTTGAATTCGTACCTGCTGGTTAGTTTCTCTTAATAAAGTAATTTCCGCTGTTAGATATCAATGAGTTGCAATAAAACATTATGAATATGTAATAAGTTTATTCTTTTTTTTACCTTTTTACCTAAAAATGTAGTTCAGGGCCGTATTATGGTAAAATAAATATGTAATATTTTGGTGATGGAATTTTCTGTACGAAACGTCGGCAAATATCAAAGTGGCGATATATAGTGTTTTAGGAGTGATGAAAGGATTTAATTAAATTGAAAAAATATCAGGTCCGTATTTAAAAAAATTAAGTTGATGATGGTCGCCAGAAGCCGAAACGTCAGATTCAATATTTAATCACACTGAATTACAGAGCAGAAAAAGTGGCCATGAAAACGTGTTTTTCATTTTGAGTTATCTCAACAAATATAGCCAGGAAACAATAGAAACCAAAATTGAAAATTCCGGTTTTTTTCGAATATCTTCGGAAGTACTTTTTTTCATTCAATTTTTAATCACACTGAATTACAGAGCAGAAAAAGTGGCCATGAAAACGTGTTTTTCATATTGAGTTATCTCAACAAATATAGCCAGGAAACAATAGAAACCAAAATTGAAAATTCCGGTTTTTTTCGAATATCTTCGGAAGTACTCGGAATTTTTTAAAACGCAAAACGGCATTTTATTGAGCATCAAATTACGCAACTTTGCCTCCATTTAACCGATCCTGTATCTCTTACGGTTTCGAAATCCCAATGATGAGCGTCGAATTCGAGCCACCCTGTACAGGGTACTTTATTTTCGATTGTTCCACGGGGTATCTCGAAAACCGTAAGAAATATCAAAAATCTATTATAGAATTTTAATCTCTTTTTTTTAAACCAATGTAATAGATACAGTTTATAGCTATTGCGGTCCATCTGGAAGCTACAGAGTGATTTTCAGATTTTGCCCATTTTTATACCTTTTTTTACCTTGTTTGCTATTAGAGTTATAAAAAAAACTTTAAATAGGTTAATTGTGTAGTTTTTGTTGGTAGAATATCGTAGTTGTTTTCTGTTGAGCAATTTTTGAGAAAATTACCTAACCCATGTTTTTATTCTCAAACACCCTGTATGTTTCTATTTATGGCTATTAGGATCTCTTTGAACTTTTCAAAAATATATGCAGTGACCGCAAAAGAGTTTGATGAGCAAAATTTTTATTTTTGAAATTATTAAAAAACTTTTTTAGAAATCACCTCTGCTTATCGAGTAACCAAAAAATCAATAAAGACTTTTGGCTTAGGGGCGTCCGCTGGGAATTTAATTTTACACCGATGTGCAAAATTTAAAATTGATATTTGAGAAAAATCAAAAAGACATTTTTCTGAAAAAATTCAGTTAATTTACGAATCTTATTTTTTTCTTAAAAAGAGTTTTCTGACTGTAGAGTGACGAACTTATCCGATTTATTCTGATTTTTCTATTTTCTTTCATATTAAAAACAAGAAAATTAAAAAAAACGAGAGTTGCAAGTACTCTAAGTGCTTACACCTGTTTTTTTCTAAGAGGTGTATTGCTCTATTACAATCAAACATGACAAAAATATACTTTTATTTAATATTAATAAATATAAACAATTTTGTAAAGCTTTCTTATGTTTTAATTAAAGTTGACTCATGCACCCCATAATTTAAACTTTTACTAATATAAAAGATGATATTGCATTTAATACCAAATTTATTTTGGTAAAAGTAGGCTTTAAAACAAATAAAATCCCTTTTTAAATTACAAGATAGCTCTTATACAGTACATTAAAGTACTTGCCAAATCTCATTGTATTAATCTTCTTGTAATAAATGTGAAAAAAAATACAAGATTCACGGTAAATTAAATTAGTATATCACTTTGTAGTTAAAAAACTTCTAATAACCTTTTTAAATAACTTTAGATATCGAGCCAACTAACCCCACTTTTTAATATTTAAATTTAATTTTATTAATTATATCCCAAACGGACGCCCTAGCCTGATCTCAATATTGATTTTTTGGTTACTTGATAAGCAGAGGTGATTGCCAAAAAAGTTTTTTAATAATTATAAAAATAAAATTTTTCCATATGTGACCAACTCTTTGGCGGTCACTGTATAAATATGTTTTTTCATTTTAAGTTTTTTCAACAATTAGCATTTTCAATATATTTTTTTTATAGAATAACATAACAAAAATAACAAAACAGTATTTTTAAAACCCACTTTTTTTCATTTCTGCTACTCCTAACTAATTATTTTATTAAAAGTTAACTTTTATATTTGTAAGATAATTTAATTAACTTAGCTAAGCTTTCAAAAAATGTAACTTTATTATCGAAATGCTCTATTATAGAAAAAATGTTATATTTACTAAATGGAAAAAAAAATAAATACATATTATAGAACATTAAAAATAAAGGAAATTTTTTAAACTAACATAAAACAAAAATTACAATAAGTGTTTAAATTAAAGTGTTTTATTACAATGCGTATTTATTTTTATTTTTATTCAGTAATTTTTCTTTCTTTAATAGTTCTTTTCTACAATAAAGTTATATTTTTAAACTTGTCTAATGTTGTTATAATGTTTATTATTATAATACTAGCTATTAAACTATTTCATAAAAAACTACATATAGATTGTTTTTAAGCTTATGTTTATTATTTAAATTAAGCTAAAAATATAAAAGTTAATTCTTAATAAAAATATATATATATATATATATATATATATATATATATATATATATATATATATATATAGTATATATAATATATATAGTATATATAGAGTATATAAAATACTGCTTTATTATTTTCTGACATGAACTTCCATATAAATATCAGCTTTAAATCAAATTTAAAATAAACAAAACATACCAGGTATAAATTTTTGGAAAATCCTAAGAAGGCCCTATATATACAAATTTAACATATACAGGGTGTTCCATAAAAAAACACAAGTTGGGTAATTTTATCAGAAACTGACCAGCATAAAAACAACCAAATAACTAGAATATTCTACAAAAAACTACCCAATTAATCTAATTAATTTTTTTATAACTTTTATATCAAACAAGTTAAAGAAGTTTATGAAAATCACCCTGTAGCTCCTAGATAGATCGCAATAGCTATGAACTGTTTTCAGTGTTTCTCGAAAAAAGAGTCCGGGAGTTCTACATATATTAGATTTTTAATATTATTTACGGTTTTCAAGATACCCGGTAAAACCATTAAAAATGAAACACCCTGAACAGGGTGGCGCCTTGTCCGTCGAAAACTGAAGGAGAGAACACAAATCTAATTGCACAATCTAGATTTCGACTTTTAAGAAAAATTCAGTGCTGGAAGTAAATCACGGCTAACTTAATTTGTTTTAAAGATATAGAGTGCTTTCCAAATTTGTTACTTTGGCTAGACACTTGTAACTCGTTTGACATTATGTAACGTTATATAAACAGGAAAGTTTAAAGGATTTTTACGTATAATTCAGTGGCGTAACTTTATTTTTTCCATTTACTTTATTTTAAAGGTATGACACAAAGTTAGGCTATATTTAATGGAATATCCTGTATTTTATTCTCAGGTGTCCTTAAAAACTGTAAGAAATAGTACATTTAATACTTCTATTTTTTAATAGTTTCGGAAATAGGGCCATCATCATGATTTTTTAAATAAAATACCCTGTATATTATATTACCATTGCAAAGATAGAAGTTTAATGTCCGTTGTATGTGATTTGCCATTTAATTCTTCATACTACTTTAAAAAATGAAAAACCCAATACCTAAACTCCCCATGGATACCTATAATAAATTAATTTTGGTACCTTTTATTTTTCGTGATTCTAATGGGCAAAAAATGGCTGATCTTTACCCACCTCCTTTTTTAAGCCTTTTAAAAATATTTTCTCCTTTAAAAAAAAATTACAGGATTTAAATTAGCCTATTACCGGGACTTGGAGATGCTGATCACGGTAATATAAATTAAGTAAAGGAAAAAACAATTGTGTGGTGGTGTTTGTTTTAGAGGTAAAGACCTTTTCACTATTCATAAATAGCCAGTCCTGGATTCCAAATACATCGGTATTCAATTACATTTTGGTGTAATATTCGAATACTTTTTAGAATACGATATTCAGGATTAGTATTCAAATACAAGATTTCAGTATTCGACCCAACTCTGCCACTGGAAATAGATTTACCCTTTATTCCCAGTTTAAACTTTGTTAGAGCAAAGGATTATCTTTAGTTGTTCACATGAGAGAAAACCACTCGCATTACGTGTTTAAGTGGTTGTCGAAAGGCACAAACCACTTAATTTCTTTAATCTAGAAGTTGCCAAGTCAGCAACAGACCAAAGAAGTAATTGAGGATAAAGCTTTTATTTTAGCAATTATTTTTGATTTACTAGATATCTAAAAAAACTTCTGGATGGTTTAAATTAAAGAAATGTTCTATACCGGTTGGGTGAATTCATTTATTTGATAGTATTAGTTGGGTACATGCCAAATCGGACCGCTTTGCCTGAAACAAAATAAAGAAAAAATCTCCCAATAAAAAAAAACAAAAAAAAATTAAACTAAGAAAAACAAAAAATCGACTTTTCAATGGTCTGTCACCGTAGTCAAAATAAAATTAAATAAAAATGGAAACTTTAAAAGTTAACTCATATTTAGGTCTAAAATTTTAATATCTAAGTTTTAATCTTTAAAAGGTTCGATCAATCTTTTGACTTTAAATGTCAAATTTTCTTTTTTTTATAGTACATGGTGTCTGACTATATCCTGACCTATTTTGATCGCGAATAATTTTAGAACAAAGAAAGATATCAAAATGCGGTTTTTGCAGAGAGCCTTAGATTAAAAAAATATATATATAATTTTTTCATTATTGGTGAAATTTATCGGGTTTGCGGTCTGTGGATTAATTAAAAGAAACTCCTTTTTTCTTAAATACCACTATATTTCGCCATTGCTCAATAGCTTACTCAGGAGAAGTAAACTACAAACAATGACAAAGAAAAGGACACATTAAAAAATAATATACATAAAAAGTTATAGTTAAAATTTTTTAAAAAGACATTAAAAAAAAATGCATAAATACTGACTAAAAAAACTTTACTCACAGAAATAGAGTTATTCCACAACACTTAATTTTTCGCAATTTGCTTGCATCAATCCGCTGATGTGCTTAAACATGTATTTTCAATGACATAAAACTTCTTTAGCGGGAGCAAAGTGGACAAACTAAGCTTATACCTACCTATTTTATACAGGGCGTAGCTACAGCCGTATTAATGATACAGGCCCCTGGGCTTTAAGGGGCCTCCAAATTGGGACAGTGGAGCCCTTTTGTTTTGATAAAAACGAAAAAGCAATGCTAAAATAAGAGAAACAATGCTTTTCGAACGTGGGACCTTTTTTTTTGTTTTCAAAACCACCTAAATCAGTGTGATACAGGGCTCCTAAAGACACGCTACGCCAATGATTTTATAAGAATTATTAGTTCACTTTGGCCCTTAATGCTATTGCTATGCTAAGTTTAATGCTATTAAAAACAGTTGTTAAAATACTTTGTTCCCAACGCCTCAGTTTAAAATTTAAAATGATTATTTTTCAATGACTATATTTCTGTTTATATGAGAATATCCAACAAAAATGAAGCGATGCAATTTAAAAGGTGAGCCAGATTTTACACAAACAATTTTAAAATAATCAATAGAAAATTTACGAGGCGTTTGAAATGAGAAATATCTGTCAGAAGTTTCCAAACAATTCCCGTACTACGATATATTAAAAAATTTATTTTTGGCACGTGTATGACGTACATATATTGAAGAAATTTTACAACTGGATTTAACAACTTATTACTTTACCTTTACTTGCATCTTATCTCAAAAAATTTGTATCCATAAAAATAATAATATTTAAGGTCATCCGGTGGTTTTATCTATAAACGCACATGAAAACCACTGAAATAATCTTAATTAATTTATTATTAAAGGTGGTTTTTACCTATTTTATCGTTAGATGCCGCTTTCTGGTGGTTTTGCTTATAAAAACTATTAAAAACCGCAGAATAATATTTAAAGTTAAGCTAAGCTCAATAATTATTTGTTTAATTGTTTAATATTTTTTTTTTATTGCTCAACAAACAAAAATGAAACTGGGAGACACGTTTTACACCTACGAAGATTTTGTCGAAGCACTTCATAAGTTAAAAAAATGGTCATCTTTTTGGAAAAAAGTGCAAGAAGTATTTTAGTGGCAAGGAAAAAAAAACATTTCGTTTAATAGAACTAAACCTAAAGTATTACCAATTAAAGTATGCATTGAGAAAAAGTTAAAGGGACATAGTTCCTAAAACTGCCTATTTTTTTAAATCATAACATTACCATTTAAGAGAAATAATTTAAGTGGACCCTATAGCTGCAGGCCTATAAGTGTGGCTACGTTAGCCACATGTTTCAAGTTCGAATTCCGTGTACCTAACTAATTTTTTTCTTCTTATATTTTTTTCTTAATAATGTTTTATAATTTTTTCATATTTTTACTTTCTATTGTAAATAATTAAATTTTCAGACAAATAATTTCCCACTATTAAAAATTTTTAAGTTCTATCTTATTGCTGACTTTCATGCTGAGTCACGTTATTCTTTTGCCTTTCCTGCCTGACAATATTTTTTTAAAGTGTTTTTGTTGTTGTTAAATATTGGGTCTATGTGACGAAATCGTTTTGTAATGTGTCTGTTCTAATTTTAGGCCCTTGATAAAGTGGCAATTCATCCACAAGATGTTGGGATAAATACAATTGTGGTTTTATTTGCCTATTTCTATCCCGTTATACTACTCCAATTTGTTTTTCCAAAGGGTGTTATAAACTTAACTATAATATTAAACAGTAAAACCACAAAAAACGAAAAGCTTACGGCACGGCAAAATAAATAATTAATAAAGTTAGGTTAACTTTAACTATTATACGACGGTTTTTATATACGTAGATAGATAAAACTGCCCGATAGCGGTTTTCTTTTTATACTTAAGCAAAACCGCCGTCGTTTAGACCGTCTTTATTTAAACATTATTAGTATTAGGAGTATTTTTATTTTAATACTTATTATTTTTATTATATATTTGGGACAGCCCACGAAGGCTTATGCCTTATACCAGAGTACCGTGGGTGTCGGGTTAATAGATGTTTAACATGTAGTATTTGCATTTCCCAGCACCTAAGGTAGGCGTACAACGCGCTTCTAATGGACGCACTCTAAAGTCCGCTACTTACTACGAGATACTTGTCGATTTACTTAACTCGAAATATAATAAAAAAGTATGTGTTGAGTTCGAAGTAAGCTGTATACATTACGCGTCCACTTTATTGAATGGCGACTTATTGCGAAGTACAAGTGAAAAAGAACGAGTAGTTTTTAAAGATGGAGAAAAGTAAAATGACTGTTTAAGCGTCAGCTGTGGTTATCTGTTATTAAAAAATAGAAAAAAACTGCAAACGTAGAAGAGGAGTAACCAGAACTGTAACGTTGCAACATTGGTCCACTCGATTGTAAATACCAGAACAGGTCTCAAAAAACAAGACTATTCACATACCTAATAACACAACAATTCGCTGAATTTCCCTCGTAACGCGTAATGTACGTAATGTAGCGCCGCTTAAATAAATAGCTAATTCAAATACTTGGCTCCTTTGACTTGGGAGAAAAACTTTCACAAGTCAAAGGAGCTAAGTACTTGACTTAGCAATACATTTTAAAGCCAGCACAATTAGTCATCGATTAGTCATTTTATCTGACATGTTTACATGCCTGCATTCGCGTTAGTTCTGTAATAAAGTTTTTTTAAATTCCTTAATTAAATTCAAGACTAATACACACTTTATAAATCCACTCAAGAATTCAATTCTCACCTTTAGGTTAGCAAACAAAAAGAACTAATTTATGTATTTTTGTCGAGGTGACCAAACCAGAACTACACATTGCCCGTTTACGCTTCTGTTTGGCTGAACATGTATATTTGGTGTGGTTTTCTTGGTTATTAAATCAAATAATTTAAAAATCCAAGCTACTTCCTGGTTTGTCCACTTATCATTTTATTTTGCACTCACATAAATTAAAAAAACAATTATTGCGGATCGTTGTAAATAAAATTGTGTACATATTGCAGGGAAAATTTAATTTTTATCTCAAGAGACGGCATAATTTGCTCTTAGCAGATATGAAATATTTTGTATCTGAGTATGTAGTGTAATAAAAATAATAAATTTAAAGCGCTACCATCTAAAGTGGTATAAAAATTTAATAATCAAAAAAGGTATTTTTTGAGAGAATGTTTTTACGCAAACTGAATAAAATATGGGTTTTTTCAGATCAGTTAGTTATTTTATACCTCGCATACGACACAAAAGAAAAATTTGAGGGTAGGGGAAGGAGGGGCAAAACAAGATATCCGGTATCATCGGTCATACGAACGACTGATCACAGCCGATCTGGCTCGTAATGATGCGTAATGGTAGGTTTACACCTGACCTTTATTGCATGATATTTATGTCAGACAGACAAGTCTGCCCAATGTAAACAGTCAAAAATTTATGTCTGATAGAATTTTTTTATTGTTTTCATGTCTGTCTGACATAAATCTCATGCAATAAATGTCAGATGTAAACCTACCATTACTAACTTGTTTAGCAGTCAGCATTGTGACAGGCTTGTTGGTCCACGAATGTTTGCCCTAAACTTAAAAACTCAGTTTTTGTCACGTTCGTTGCAATTTTTGTTGTACATCGCATGTAATTTTCACCTCAACATTAGTTATTTAGAACTGTTGGACAGGTTTTTTGACATTTTTCACAAAATTTAAACCACTTTCTTATTTAATAAGTTTAATGTGTATTAGGTTCTTTATTTTTAAGGGCTTATTATTAAGGAGTAATTATAAAAAAAAGTGTTCAAAATAAAAAAATATGTTTATTTTATTTTACTACAAACGTTAAGGACTCCGTCTTGCCCCCTTCCCCTACATGCATAAAACAAGGAATGTCCATTTTTGTCCATATTATAATAACATGAGAAGTCTCGATCGCTTACAATTGAAACATAAATAATAAAGGTGTCATTTCTTTTAATCTTTGGACAATCCACGATGGCTAAAACCCTTAATACCAACGTACCGTGGGTGTCTTAAGCGAGGTAAGACGAAGCTTGTTGACACGGGAAATACATGAAGATTTGGGAGGAAGTAAAGACCTCTGCGGGCAGCAGATTCCACATTCTAGAAACTCTAGGGATAAACGAACGATTAAAGTGGAAAGTTCGGGACCTGTCCGGTTGGATCGTATAGGGATGCAATTATGCGGCACCACGAGTTTCCCTGTTGAGAACCGTGAGTGGAGGAATTATAGTCGTCATATCTCAGAAAGTAGGTTTTGTGACAATCCTTGTTTTCTTCTTGTACCCTTTATTTTAACTACGTCAGTTATGTATATCTTGATATGTGCTTTAAAAATAAAACTTAAATTTCATTACATAAATAATTAATAACGTCATTTCTCAAACTAAGACACATTTTATAAATATATATTATTCATAGAAAAAAGCAAATTTAAAAATACTGATACGGATGTGCCTGTCTGTATTTTCATAAAGTATTTATTAAACGATTAATATTTTTGAATTATTTACAAACCGGACGCATCGCCGATTTATTGGAATCGGGGTTTGGGGCTATTACGAATCTAAAGAATATTTACTAGGACACGTTTTGTTTTCGAGATATATATTTTTAAACTTGAAAAGCAAATTTACCTTATTTTAACTATATTTTGTTCTTATTTTTGCAAACAATACTTGATTTAAGGCTAAATTGGCACTTAATATTTGATTTCCACCTCTTAAAAACCAATGTTTCTATTTATTTTACCCATTTTTCCATAAAAATTTAAAGCTTTACTTTCAATCGCAGTAGCCATGGTGGCGACATGATTACTACGATTGAAATTATTGAAAGTAAAGCTTTGCAATTTTATGAAAGAAAAGGGTAAGACAAATTTAAAAAATATATTTATAGGAGGTCGAAATCAATTATTAAGTACCAATTTAAAGAAAAACTCAAACACTGCATGCAAAAAGAATGGAGAATATGGTGAATTTAGGTCACTTTGATTATAAAAATCTCGAAAACAAGACGTACCCGACTAAAAATTATTTTTCAGATTTGTAATCAGCGCCCTAAAAATCCCGCATACCAAATTTCATTAAAATCGGCTATGCGTCTGTTTTATAAATAATTACCACAATTTTTGTCCTAGGTTAGATTAAATAAGGATTATATTTTTTATGAAAAAATTAACAAGAGAATTTAAAATGTACATAATTAATAGTTTAATAAATTTTTTTACTTGCTTGTGACTAAATGCCAAAATTATTTGTAAACGAATCTAAAAAATCAAATAAAAGAAAAAAAAACACTTTAAAAAGAAACAAAATAAACTAAAGGTCCGAAAATAGTAAATAATAGAGGTTTTAAAATTAACCCAGATAATCCTAACGTCCTATATGTAGGCCGCCGATTTTAATAATTTCTGAACGCACTCCGGGTTGACACTTGGCAACGGTGTCTGTTCCAAATGTCATATGAAGGTGTATGTTGCCCTCAGTGTGTAGTTTGCTTCGAACGCATGTGTTGCTTTGTTGCATTGAGGTTGTGAAAATCGTGAAATATGAGTGAATTTGGCATCAGATTTGCAAGGTAAGATATAACTAATAAATATCTAATATTTATTATTATTTTATGTTTCTATACATAATTAATTATTCATATAAAAATATCGTAAGCAGCTAATACCTTCAATATTTGTATCATGGCTGCTAAGTGGTGATAAAATTTACCGTCCTACATATAGGACGTCAGGAGAATATACTTTTCTGTCATGAGAACCATAAAATTGAATTATGGAATATAAATATCCATTTTTAGGGCTAGTGTCATTTCATTTTTAACACTAATGGTTATATACATATTTTACTTTTATCTTTTTAGGGGTTTTACCTTGCATGAGGCCTTAGCTATGGTGGAAGAAGATGATTTTCCTCATCCCCAAGCTGATATCGTTGTTTTACCTCCGATCGATGGTGTTGAAACCGATGAGGACTCTGGGGAGGAAGATAATATGACTCCGGATAATTTACCTCCAAATATGTTGAGAACTGCAGCTGAAATCCATGTGCCTCATTCTACAGATTACGATTCGGAAGACGATATACCATTAGCAAGGTTCGTCGAGCCAAAAAAATTTGCAGAGCCTACTGCAAAAATTTCACACCAATACCATTGGACCGACGGTAATAGTATCCAAGAAGCACAAATAGTTGATGATTGGTCGATCAATACTTCTATGAATGAGGATTCAGATATCACGCCACTGGACTGGTTTATGAAATTGTTTGACGAAGAGATTTTTGATTTACTTGTTCTTGAGTCGAATAGATACGCAAGCATGAAGAATAAGAAAAATAAACCTATATGTATTCAAGAAATGAAAGCATTCGTAGGTATTCTTATTCTTAGTGGATATGCACCATACCCAAGGAGAAAGATGTATTGGGAAAAAGATAAGGATGTTCACAATATTTTGGTTTCTGGAGCACTCTCTAGAGATAGGTTTGATTTCATAATGAGCGTTCTACATATTACCGATAATAATAATTTGGATCTTTCTGACAAATTCTGCAAATTGAGTTTCTCCTTTCAGTTTCTTACTTATCTCTATCTCCATCTTTACGAGCCAGTTTATAGATTTCCGTTATTTGTACACTTTTAAAAAATCCTAAAATACGTTAATTCTTATGTTTATGAGGACATACTTTTGTGGCAACTTTTAGTCATTTAGGGTTATTCCCTCCACTCACCAACATCGCGTCAAAAAATTTAAATGGAAAGAAGAGTCAAGTGACACCTTATCATAAAGGGTTTCAAATTTCTTTTCGTCTTTGGTTTTTAAAATCGGTTTAGTAGTTTTCAAAATTAACTTTAAACACGAGTCCGTAGCCAACGGTTCACCCCTATAATTTTTTATTATTTAAAATATCAAAATTAAATTTGTTTTGTAGTTATATCTTGCATTACATAAATGTGCATAATGTTTATTAATTCAGGTATTTTCTATCATTTCCGGTTTAACCGGATACGACCCTAACTTTCTTATTTGAAACGAGATACCCGCACCCGCACTCTGTAATTCGATAGAAAGAAGAAATAGACAGGAAAGAAATTTCCTTTCTATTTTTTGTCTGTACTCTGTATTATTCTTTTTAAATAGTTCATAAATCTTCGAAAGTGGAAAAATAATAGACTACCACTGGTCCTGAAAACGTTGGGTTCTTGTGGAAAAATGCACCCTTTATAGAAAAATGCATTTGGTATTTCTTAAAATATATATGTTTTTTTTCACTTATCTTTCATGTTTCATTTATTTGGCATATTCACTCATATTTTAATCAGTGCAAGTCCAATACATTTTCCGATTTTAATAGTTTATCTTTTGCTTAATTAAAATGCATCTAGCATTTTTCTATTTTGTATAAAACATATTGAGGAGAAAAGACAGCGACAAAATTTGCATGTAAAAAGAGAGAGTTAGCGGGATAATATAAAATATTATTAGTCCCTTTGTATTAGCAAAAACATAAATTAAGCGGTGTTTTAGATGAAAAAATAATTCGCGAGCGTACACCTTGTCTAAGTGTTAAAGTTAAAAAAAAACACAATATAACAACATAACATAAACGAATATATTATTTAAACAAAACACTAAATAAAAATTTGTTTATTATTGCCATGACAAATTTCAGTGTCGTCAATTGTTCCCGTAAACACCCGCTTATAAAAGAATGTAAAAAACGTCCAGCAGGTAAGATGAGCGTGTTTACTTTATACAAAACGACATAAAATAGAACAGGATTAATGAAAAAAGATCCAAATCGCCTTTCTATTTCCATGCGTTCGTGTTGTCCATTCGTAAGTGCGGAACGTGCCGAAATAGACAGGAAATAGAAAATAGAAAAGAAATTTCTTTCTTGCCGAGATACGGAGTCCAGACGCCGGTATGCTTTTACTACTTTGCATAGAAAATTACATTCTTATTGTAATGACATGACATTTGCATTCATGCCACTCCAATTAAAATAGTTTAGAGGTGAGATGTCAAAAATTAGCAAACTGAGTATTATTTTACTCGGAATATCATTAGAGGAAAAGGTGGTAATATGGAACTCTGCGCGTAATATGGAAACCCAAGTAAATTCCTAAACTGCTACCAAAATCTCTTATTTAGTAGCTCAGTTACAATATTCATTTGAAGTGATAGTCATACAAAAATTTTTGCGTTAATGTTCTACCTTGGCGTACTAAAATTGTAGGTTACGTTTACTGCCTTGTATAGTACAAATTAAAGTGATTAAAAGCCGATTCCCACTTAGGGGTGTTCACCCGTGACGCATGAATCGTCACCCATCAGCTGATTGTTTTTCTGCACCATTTATTTTTTTTCTATATTGTGTTTTTCTAATATGGAACCCCTAAGGGAATCGTGGATATAAATCAGGTTTTATTCAAAAACAAAGATTTTCATTTGATTAATCTAACTAAAAATAATGAGGCAAATAGTATTTCTTCTGGTTGGAATGCACTATTTATCGGATCAGCTATATATTTTAAAGATATATCTGCCAGTATTGCAAAAGCAAAACAAGCACTTTTTTTAATTTTATTTTACCATCTCTTCGGGGTTTTGGAGTTATTCCACCCAGGCTTTGACTGTCGCCCCTAGGTGGAGCACTGCAGCCTTAAGGCTTTTTGTGCCCTGACCCATACTTTTTTTATTCACACACCATTCATTCCATAACTTGGATGTTTGCTGCTCGGTCGACTACGCCCAAGCAAAACACCGCCTACCAGGTCACCCATCCAAGATATGGGCGCTCTCTTCACTGCTTTACTCCGGTGATCGACACTGCCGATGCAACCGAAGCAACCACAAGTGCGCCAAAAAAACAAGCACTATTAGTCACCCATTCCGAAATGTTTATATGCCGGTATTCGAATTGCCTATTTGTACATTTACCTGGCCGATTCTGTATACAAGACGCAAATATCTAATTAATTTTAGAAAATATAGGAAATTCATGTACGTGCCTTTAAAATTTGAGGTCTTTTTCTCGATGTCTCCAAGATTTCATTATTAGATTTTGACTTGGTTTCAATGGGACCACCATCGAAGTGCACACTTCCCAGCAATTTAAATTTTAATCGGTTTAAAAGGCAAACACCTTATTAGGTTACCCTATATACTAATATTAGTTGTGACTTCTTAACACTTTCATTATTATTTTTTTATATAGTATGTCCACAGATTGACTTTACAATGGAACAAATGTACCAAAAATTTCACATAAAATAACCATTTTTTTTTGGGATCACATTTTTATATATTCATGTTTAACACCTTTTATCTAATTTACCTGATTTTATTAAACAATTTATTTAATATCAAAGATTGTTTAATAAATTTAAATACAAAAATGTAAAAATTAGGTAAAAAGAGGTGTAAAAGTATATATGATACTAAAAAATAATTGTTCATTTTAAATAAAATATCAGATGTGGGATTCTTATTCAATTTTAAAAACCTTTTTTTTGACATTTTGCTAAATTATTAAAGATAATGGCAGTTTTCTCTTGGTCCATTTTCACATTTTAGTACTTTTTGAAGCAAACTTCTCGACGTAAATCTTATTTTTTTAAGGAGCAAAAGCAGTTGCTTTACACGGCCTTCTTTACCATTTAAATTTTTCGTCAATTTGTCCTATTGTAAAGTCCATCCGTGGCCATACTGTATGTATAATTTTACTGGCATTTTTTTTCCAATATTATTCTCATGAAGGCTCTTTTTTTTTCAGACAATATTGAGTTACATAGCATCAAACGGAACGATTGATTTATTGGAGCTTATTCTTCAAGTGCCAGGACTGGATCCAAATAAACCTGATAATGAAGGAAACACGCCCTTACATTTCGCAGCTCAAGCAGGTAAGAAATATGGCACCCACTTTAATAGTCCGGTCAACAAGTTCTAAAACGTGAAAAATATAAATAAAGCACCTAAAAATACAGCGTGTCTTCTAAATTTCTTTTTAATTTATTAACTTTACGAGAAAAAGGGCCTTTTCATAAAAACCGCTGCTTGATGGGAAAATACTTTTCCACAAAAATAATTGTATGTTGGATATACAGGGTGACTTAAAAAAGACTTGTTTTCAAATTAATATACAGGGTATTTCCTAACACGGTTTAAAACTTAAAAAAGTAATGTATTATGCCATTTTGTAAAGAAAAGTTTCCTTAAACATATTGCCGGACTTGCTTTGTTTCTGAGATTCAAGCGTTAAAGTTTTTTAAAAAGTCGGTATTTTTTAAATTTCCTAAATACTCTTGAACCGATTCGGTTAAAATTTGGTACGTTTGTTTGTACGCCACTGGTTTTTATGTAGTTTTTATATTTTTTTCTATTAAGTAACTAAAAATACAACTATTTAGTGTCATACAATTTTTCGTATCTTTCTTATTATTTATATTAGGGGAAAGTTGCCCAAAACAGGATAGTCGGGTAAAACAGGATACCGGCCTTTATTTCAAAACAGGCGGCGCCATCTGACGAATGTGCGCGTTAATCGCTAGAAATAACCATTGTATAAACCTAGCAAGTGGCGATTCTGATCAATTTTGTAACTGTGATGAGTGACAGATGACAGTGTGATATAGCAAAGTTAAGCTATTTGTTTTGTTAGTGTTTCGTTGATATTTTTTTGGGTTCTACAAAAGCATTAAACGACGGTGAGTAGTTTCTATGATTCTGTAGATATTTGTCTTTCTTTTGAGGTATAAGTAAATGCCACACTATTTTTGTGTGTTGTGAAAATTTAGTTTAACTTTTGGATATGTGCAGTCGGGTAAAATAAGATACCTAGAGGTTGGGTAAAACAGGATACTATCCCGTTTTGTCAATCGCTATCTATTATCTCATCTGCTAAAAAGAGAGAACCAGTAGGTACACTACATTCTGTTTTTAGCAGAAGGGTGATTATTTTATTTGCAAAGTTTTTTGATTCGTTTTAGGATACTATGGGAAAATATACACGAAAAACTAATCGGCAGTCTTGGAATGAGGAATGTATACAACAAGCCATAGAAGAGGTTCTCGAAGGAAGAATGGGTTATCTTAAGGCTTCAAAACAGTTTGGGGTACCTCGAACAACCGTTGAAGCGAGAGTAAAAAAATAAAAAGGGAGCCTTGAACGAGAGTATTCGGCAAAAAAGGACTAGGGCGCCACAAACCAGTTTTCTCTGAAGAACAAGAAGAAGAGTTGGTGCAACACATTTTGTATATGGAATCACGACTTTTTGGTTTTACTTTGAGTGACCTTCGAAGTTTGGCCTTTCAGTTAGCTGAACGCAAGTCCAGTGATAGCTTAGCGCGTAAGGCGTTAAGTTGTTGAGCGCACAACGGACGTGAGGTGGGTTCGAATCCTGCTGAGGCCAAATACTTATTTATAAGTTGGTCGGAAATTTAGTGGTTAGCTCAACACCAGACGGACAAAGTGCAAAATGTATCGACGCTGAAGGCCACCAAAGGACCAGGGCGCCGGAACACACTTTGCCGTGTCCTGCGCAACCGTAGACCTGCGGACCCCACTCAGTTGGTAGGTTCAGTAGTGCCCCCTGGGTGGGGACGAGGTCTTAAGTTGTCGCTTATAAGACCGTGGTTCGGAACCCACGTTAAGCTGTAGGTCCGGTCTGGCTGACATCACCCAGACGTAAAAGACAGGGCGCACAATAAGCCGAGCGGCTTCAGTGCATGGGTTATTCCGGCCCTATTCTAATCTAATCTAATCTAATCTAGCTGAACGCAATGGCTTAGCTCATCCATTTAACAAAGACAAAAAAATGGCTGAAAAACATGGTTATACAAATTTCTAGAGAGACATCCAAACGTTAAACTTCGCACCCCTGAGCCAACACCGCTTGCTAGAGCCATGGGCTTTAATAGACCTGCCGTACAAACATTTTTTTCATTGCTTTCTGACGTACTTGAAAAATATAAAATACCACCCGAACGGATTTACAATGTCGATGAGACGAGTATAATGACAGTACCTAAGAGAAGATCAAAATGTTTATCGATGCGTGGAAAAAACAAGTTGGGTGTATATCTTCAGCTGAACGCGGCGTTCTTCTCACTGTAGAAATTTGCATGAGTGCTTCTGGCGTATTTATGCCGCCAACGTTTATTTTTCCGAGTTCCTGAGCAAAGCCGGAGCTGCTAGATGATGCTCCTCCTGGAAGTAAAGCTTTTTATCATTCGTCAGGATGGATGCAAAAGGATATTTTTTTAAGATGGTTTATTCAGTTTATTGAGTTTTCCAATGCCTCCATAGAACATCCTGTCCTCTTACTGTTGGACGGACATACCACCCACACAAAAAATTTAGAGGTTATACAGAGAGGCAGAGAAAGCGGTGTTATAATTATATGTTTTCCAACACACACTACACACCGCTTACAACCACTAGACGTCAGTTTCATGGCGCCACTAAGCACCTACTACACGTCAGAGGTTCAAAAATGGATGCAGCAACATCCAGGTCGACCAGTAACAATATTCCAAATCGGAAAGCTTTTCGGAAAAGCATATATGAGAGCAGCTAGCATCCAAACAGCTGTAAATGGGTTTAAAAAACAGGTATTCAACTCCTCAATCCGGAAATCTTCGAAGACTGGATGTTTGATCCAGCGAAAACTACAGATATTCCGGTGAACAATCTTGCGGGTGTTCAAGTCGAAGAAAATAATAGGCGCTCTCCACCGCGTACACCATCACGAATACCACAAAACCGAGTTGTAGGTAAAGAAGAAGCATGCCCTGATGCAGAAAATATTGGCAATTCTCCAAGAACAGGATCTCCAATTCTTTTAACACCACAAAAATCGCATTAGCCGCTTGCAGAAAAGGAAATTTTGCATAATATTCCTTCTCCTGTTTCTTGTAGAAAATTCTATGAAAATTCGACCCCTCTTGTTCGTACACTATAACAAAATTTCAAATAACTCCTGAACAAATAGTTCCACTTTCTCACGCAGAAAGGAAAATTAATGCAAAAGATAAAAGAAGAGGAAAAACGGCTGTGCTAACTTCAACACCTTATAAAGAAGAACTCGAAACATCTATAGAGAAAATGCCCATTAAGAAGCCCAAACTAAACTTAGAAGAAACTCAGAAAGTAGGAAAAAACAAAGTAAAAGGTAAAACTAATAAATTTGTTACTAAGCAAAGAACAGAAAAGATAAAAAGAAAGAAAGCAGACAGCAGTTTAGAAGAAGATGAAAACAATGACGAAAGTTGCATTTTTTGTACAGAAATATATTCTAAATCTAAGACTGAAGACGGTTGGGTTATGTGCCAGCACTACCGACGTTGGGCTCACGAAGCTTGCGCCGGAGTCGAAAACGATGATGAGCCTTACTTGTGCGATTTTTGTCGGGAATAAAATGTTTTTTATTTTTATTATTAATAAAAGATGCATAATTTGATACGTTTTTAAGTTCAATAAATATAATGTACTTTACATACTATTTTTTAATCATATTCAAATACTATCCTATTTTACCCGATTTACAGGATACTTTACATTTTTTTAAATACTATTTTTTCTTTGTTATCATCAAGCTTTTAAGGAATAACTATAGATTGACATAAAAAGGAGTCAATGGGAAAGTTACCGGTAAAAAAAGATAGATATCAGTAGCATAGTTAGTGAGTTTCGGGTCAAAGCACTTTAGGTATGCCGTTTTGGGCAACCTTCCCCTACATATTTAAGATATTTATAAAATACCGACCGTTAAAAAATGGATCGCCCTGTATCTTAAAAACAAAGCATGTCCGGGCATATGTTTATAGAAACTTTGCTTCATAAAATAACATAAGAAATTACTCTTAAAAATTTCGTACTGTCATTGGAAAAAAGCCTGTGTTTTAATTTGGAAACAAGTCTTTTTAGGCCACCCTGTACATCCAAAATACAAATATTTTTGTGGAAAAATATTTTATCATTAAGCAGAACTTTTTATGAAATGGCACTTTTTAGTAAAGTTAATAATTAAAAAGTTTCCCATTTGGTCAGAGCTGCCGAAGAATGTGCTATAGCCTATTCCGTTCGGAATAAAGTCTAGAAAATTATTTTTTTAGGACTTATTAAAACATAAAAAAATGCGATTGTTATTTAAAAAAATAAAAATAATAAAAACGTTGTTTTGTCTTTTGTAAATTACTTTTAAAATAATTACATTAAAGAAATTTAAAAAAATATATTCTTTAAAAGAAGAAAATTTCCAATAAAAAAATCCCAACTTCCAACAAACCAATCCGAAACTCTATCTCCAATATTTCTATTTTTTTTAATGCTGAAAGTAGGGCTCCGCAAGGTTCTTACGGCCTAAAAAGTGAATTAAAAAAACTTTTTTAGATACTAAGTACCTAACAATTTAAAAATATAAAAAAGACATGGCTTAATCTAGACACTTAAACTAAAAAAACTTTGGTGAAAAAAATATTTCCAGTTTTTAGAAAGTTACCACTTTTTGATTTCTTTAATTTTTGTCATTGTTATAAATAAATAATTGATCTATAAATTTTTCGCTTGGTGAAGTTGTTTTCTATTTAGATAGTGAATAAAGTTATGCAAAAAAATACAGATTTTTAAGTTACCAAAAAATGAGTTTTTGCTTAAATGATGTAAACTTCACAAAAATTGTAATCAACAAATTATTTAACTTACTTATTTTACATAACTACTAAGTTAAATAAGAAGAGCTTCACAAAGCAAAAAAATAAAAAATCAATAATTATTTAAACTTGTTCAAAAACCGTAAGTGTTACAGTCACGAAATCATAAGACCAATGGACATTTTTGGGTATCGAATTGGGCGGGTTTCGTAATCTGTAACCCTTACAATTTTCGGCACAACGTTTAAAAATTGCATGTTAAAATAAAAGCAACAGCCCTTAATATTATTTTCCGTTATGATTAACACGGGAAAGCTTGTTTTTTTTTAAGTTTAGAATTTCATAACTCCTAGATGATTTATCAAAAAGTTAGACACCAAATAATTCTCTTGTATAAAATTGAAATCTCTACCAAAAAGCTTCCTTATAATTTTTTGATAAACCAACGCGTCTTTTTTAATTTAACTATAAACTTTATCAAAAATGTTGGCAAATTTTCAATTTTTTTATTTCAATTTTTTTTTTTTTTTTTTGTTAGATTTACAGATCCTTTAATTTAAGGGTCAATAATTAAGATTACAAAAACTTAAAAATGTGATAGTTTTTTTCCAAAAATTAAAAAAATAGGAAAATTTTATAAATTATTTTATGCTTTATTTGTTGAAACCTTTGTATTCTAAGTAACTTAATATTAAATATTTCATTATTTTATTTCTTTTAAGTAATAATCACTTTTTATTATATTGTGTAAGTACAAAATAGTTTCTTCGTTATGTATAAAAGTTTTAATTTTCTTAAAATATTAAATAAACTTTTTAATTTTATTCTGGACAAAAGCCAAATAATATTTTGTTTAAATTATAAATTATGTTTTATCAAAAAATTATAAAAAAGCCTTTTTGTAGAGCGTTTAATTTTATATATGACAATGCTTTTGTCTAGCCTTTTTGATACATTACAGATAAAATTCTATACTCGAAACAACATGCTTTTCCATGTTAATCATATGGAAAATTAAAAGTATCATGCAGCACCACTTAACATTAATATTAAGGGCTGTGGCTTTTACAGGATTTTTTCTTTTTATTTTTTTCTAACAATAAAAAAATAATAAGTCGTTTTTTCTTTAAACAGTCTAATGCATATATACCTGTGAAATTTTGTTTTTAAATAACCTAATAAAGAATCGTATGTTTAACTTGCATTTTTTACTTTGCATATCTCTATTTCCAAGAAGTAAAAACATATTATAAAAGCAATCATTAAATTGTAATATTTTCTATAAAACGTGTAAAGTTTGGCAAACCAACTGTAAATAACGATGACTACAAAGTTAATTGGTATCGATTATTTTTTATCTTTTACCCTTTGGATGTAATTAATAGAGTAGATGGGGGATCTATTGCCTTATTTAATTGTCTATCAGACTTTCTAAATATCCGTAATATCCTTAATAAAGGTATTTATTAAGGATATTATTAAAAATATTTAAGGAAAATACAAATAATATGTTGAAAATGTCTCTCTATAACTATCACAGATAATATTTACCATTTTAGAGTAAAATAGTAAATTTTACCACAAGGTTGTCGATACTAAGGCGCCCTTGCACGTTAATTTTCGCGCGCCTGCTAAATGTTGGTGTACCCAGTTGCATTTGCGCATTTTGTCGGTGGGGCCACACAATAATAAAGCAGCCCCACAAAAAAATTAAAGGTTATACACAAGGGTCAGGCATTTGTATTCCTATGTATTTTTTGACGCTGAATCAAATTTCGAGCACAGAAACGGCTCCATACGTCTGGAAGTGGCCCCACGAGTGGCAGAAAATTGGCTATAGGCTCTGAAAAAAGGTTTGAAGGATAAGGCAGCGTCAAGGGTAAATTCTGAAGCCAAAACCGGATTTGTACTTGACGGATCTACAGCTAACTAAAATTCGGATTAGGCCAGGAAAATGGCCTCTTGGGGACGAAAAATCGTGTTTCAAACGTAGCAATCACAACGGTGATATTTTTATGTACTTTTAAACTCTGGACGTTACACTATGAGCAAAGAGTTTTTGGATTGTTGATATTCCAAGTTTGGGACCAAGAAAATGGTCCTCTAGGGTCTGGAAAATCGTTTTTAAACGAAGAGACAACAGGGGGATGTACTTTTAAAGTTTTTAGCCCGTTGAAATTCTCAGTTTGGAACCGAGATATGGTCCCCTTAGGGGCACTTGGGCATAAACCTGTCGAGCAAAATCCAATTTAAAAGTGCATAAAAATACCACTGTTGTGATTTCTACGTCTGAAATCCTATTTTACAGGCCCTGGGGGTCATTTTCCCGGTCCCAAACTGGAAATTTTACCAGACCAAAAACTTTTCAAGTATAGTGTAATGTGTATAAGGTGTTTCATTTAAACCTGACAGTTTTTCATGACTGTGGCACTTAAAACCAATCAAATTTCCAGTGCTTTTTAGTAGTGTTTGGATGATAATTCAATATTTTTAAGTTTGGTTAAAATACTGGACCCACTTTAAGATTAAAATATATTTAAATAATGTTTTCTGTTCAAATAAAACAAAATCTTTTGTAATTTACGTTGTGGGAACGATTAGTGCATCACGTGACTTCTGCTGTTCGTTGATTGGTCGGGAAGAATAGCCGGTGGCCGAACTCTTAACGCTTGTTTTTTTATTGCCTTTTATTTTAAAGTTATAACAAATGGTTGTTTTTTTTTTTAATAGAACACCCTGTATATTTTATCACCAATAGAAAGGTCTTCTTAAAAGCTGTAAAAAAATACCACATTTGATAAATTTAATTTGTACTAGTTTTGGAAATATAGCCATCGTCAGGAGTTTGATAGTTAACACCTTACATCATCATTAAAAAGATATTTTAAAGACCTTTAGGAATTGACCGTATTTAAAATAATTTTCTCTAATAGTTTCTGAAATATGACCTTCCAAATCTTAGTGCGTATATTACTTTTAGATTTAGATGATCATATTTCTAAAAGTATAAAAGATTAACATATGTGGCATTTCTTATAGCTTTTAAGAAGACCTTTCAACTGATAATAAAATATACAGGGTGTTCCATTAAAAAATCAATCTTTGCGTTATAAATTTTAAAATAAAAGTCAACGGAAATAATATAGGTATGCTACTGACTGTTATTTTTAACTAAACTTGTTTTTTATATTTTTAAATTTTAATATCTAACGACTTACAAGTGTCTGGCCAAATTGACAAAACTTAAAAATCACTTTGTATCTCTAAAACGAATCAAGTTAACCATGATGTCCTTTCATCACTAAATTTGCTTCAAAAATTTAAATTGAGATTGTGCAATCAGATTCGTATTTAACTATCTCTTTTAGTTTTCGCTATACCTTGCAAAATTATAGTAAATCACTAAGCAAGAAATTAGGAATATAGCTTTTATAGAAAGCTTTTCTTGTACTAATATTGCAAAAGTACATTTAGATATATTTTATAATTAGTTATAAAAAAATAAATCATAAGTAGTTCTATGAAAAAATGTTTATGTTTTTAATAAATGTAAAATAAATATTTATATTTTGGAGGAAAGCCAAATATACATATTTTGTTCTTTTTTAACAGTGGACTCGTTTTAATGTAAATCTCGTTTATAGAGTTTAAAAACTTTGCTGTTAGGTGAACTTTAAATTATTGGGAAGAAAACGATTTCGCTAACTGTCTGTTTTTGGTCCATCTTATCTCATCGTAATAAAAAAACTTTTCTTTTGCGTAACATCCACCGGATGTAACTGAATTTTTCGAAAAGAAAAAATATATCAGTAATAACAAAATATTACATAAAAACCCACTATTTAATTTAGTTAACAAAAAAACAACTTACACCGTTCTTTCTAATAAATGATGGTTTGCCTAAATTGATTTAGCCAAATTTAAACATTTTTTAACAAACTCAATAAACAAACTATAATATTACTTATATACAGAGTGGGTCTTTATTAAACTTGCACACTTTTTAACAAATAATAACTTTTTATTTGTTGCGCCTCTTTTTTATTTTTAAACGCTTAATAGGTAGCTATATTTTCTGTACGTTCGCCAATTTTGGTTAAATAAATTTAGACAAAACTGGACTTACGAGATTTTTTTAAAAATACTGTATTTAACCTTGTTGCGGATTTAGCTACAATTGGGCTAATATGTTTTATTTGTAGATAAACTTTGGGAAATGATTCAGTAAAAGCGAATATGTCAACAATTGAAGGAATTGGACATTATAATTATTTTTAATAAAAAAATGCTCCCCATAAAGCATGCATTTCCCTTGAATTTAAATATGTACTTTGAAAATCAAAAATGTGGGGTTACAATGGTTATTGAGTTGGATGCTAACACTTAAGAGTATATTAAATAAAAATAAAAAAACATATTGGCCTAATTGTAGATAAAATATTTTTTTGCAACGAAGTTTAATGCATTATTTTGAAAAAAGTCCCGTAGGTCCAGTCTTGCTTAAATCTATTTAACCAAAATTGGCTAACCTGAAGAAAATATATCTTTCTACTAGCCTTTCAAAAATTTAAAACATGGGAGCAACAGTTAATATTTTATTATTAGTTAAAAAGTGTGCAAGTTTAATTTGGGCCACACTATTAGTACAAAATGTTAAGTTTAAAATTTCTTTCAAATATAATAAATTTTATAGAAAAGAATTTTAGGCCATAAACTAGAAGCATAAAATACCCGAGTGATAACGAAATTACTAACCAGCAATTTATTTCCTTCAGTGCAAACTGTACAGTTTCCAAATTTAGAAACGTTATATTGTATCACCGGATGCCAATTTTAGATGTATTAGCATCTGTGTATTACTTCCGGTTTAACCCGAAGTGACATAAACCTTAATATTTTAAACGGACCATCCTAATTTTTTTATTGGTTTTAATTCTACAGGTCATTCCTGATATAAAACCCTAAATATATATTTCAAACTTAATTTTTTTGGTTTTAGAGAAAATGGCGTTTAAAAATGTTCACACTACCGCACAATATGCAGTTTTATGGGAAAACAAATGGGATAACCAAAATTTAAAATACTTATAATTATTGTTTTAAAAGACCTTACTTTTAGAGGTCATTGTAATACTATTTCCTGTTTAACCGGAAGTACTGTATAATTTGAACTTTTAAATATGATATTCCTGATAATTTTAATGGAACACCCTATACAATTTCTTTTAAATATATATTCTACAAGCCATTTCGGATATAAAACTTATTATATATCCATAACCTATGTTTTTAATTTTAGAAAAAACGGCGTTTAAAAAGGTACAGACGATGACACAGTATCCATGAAACTGTTAATTGTTTGGTTGTTCAGACCTTTTCAAACTCCGTTTTCTCTAAAAATTAACAAGGTAGGTTATGGGTATACCAAAAGTATTATGTCAGGTGTGACTTGTAGAATTTAATTTTTAAAAAATTTACAGAGTATTTCTTTTAAAATATCAAAGTTTTTAATACTTCCGGTAAAACCGCAAGTACTAGGCAGACATTTTTTTATTCAAAATTGGCATTTTTTGACACAATATAACATTCTCAAATTTAAAAAGTATCCAATTTTACTGAGGGAAATAAAATACTCTAGGTTAAGTTTTTTTATGTTTAGGCATCTCAAAAACTGCTGTAACAATAGATATGGTTAAATGGTACTTTTTCAAGCTTAGTTTAAATTACTTTTTATTTCATTTAAAAAAATTATGGCTTTCTGTATATTAAAAAAGAAAACGTTCTTTTTATCTTAAAAAATATATCCTGTAGCTCCGACATTATTCAAAATTAAAAAAAAGTAGATAGACAACTTGTAGATAATTCTGTTTTAAATAAAAGGGGATTTTCGATATTTAATATATGTAGTAGTCTGTCTTTCAGGTATGACATAAACTTACACTTTTTTAAATGGAAAGCATAGTTGGCTATCACATTTTAAATAAGGAATTACCAAAATTTACTTTAAATGAAGAAATAGCTTATGAGGAATAATTTATTTTTAGCTTTTCTTTTATTCCATATATCCGAACCGAACAATTTGTTTTATTGAAAATAACATTCTGATCCTTTACCAAATGTATATATAAATATCCTTTTGTTGATAATAGGATTTTTGTAATACGACACATTAAATAAAAATGATTAATGTTTATGTTTCTATTTTCAAAAATTATTTTAAACGTCTAACAATAAAATATTATTTGACATGTTTCGTTTTAGAGATTATAAAAAACAAAATAAATTATTAAAAACACAAAGAAAAAAATAAACAATTTGGAATAAAATTAAAATTGTTTTTTTACTTAAACTAGGTAAAAAAACGTAACCTCACTACTAACCCCTTTATTAAATATCACATTACAATTTTTTAAAGGGTTTTCTATTTTTAGCTCTCTATCTTTAAATAAAAATAAAACAAGTTATTAAAATTATGTTGCAATAGCTGTATTTTTATTTTAAAGCATATTTGATGTCATTAGGTTTTTAAAATTATATCAGCCAAATGACCGCCGCGGTTTTGCTGAGTCGTTCGAATCCTAGAGATCCAATTTTTGATAACATTTTGACACAAATTTGCCCAATTCGCCCAATATCACCAATGGTGCGAGTTATATTGGCCTCTAGGGCGGCACTCGTTTGTGATCTGTCCGCATATACTCCAGATTCGATGTAGCCCCACAAGAAAAAATCCAACGGTGTTAAATCGCAAGACCTAGGTGGGAATACCATAAATTAAATGCAGTGCACGGAACATGAACACTGATTTTGAAATAAGCTTAAATGATTTCTACGCGTTGTTCAGTCGTGTAGCGTTCCATAGTAAAATTTCACTACTGACTGAGTAATCTTCCGAAATTTAACGGCTGTATTATTCTTGCCTTGGTCATGCGCTGTTGTCAAACATCGAGCGTTAAAAATAAAAAACCTTTTATTTAAAATATAATTATCTCCAAGTTTTTCATTTACGATTTCTTTCTATAACGAATATTAACCGAGCTACAAGGGGAAACCAATTCTGAGAAAAAAGTGTTTTCAAAAATATATAGTATGCCATGATTTTTATATAAAACGAAAAGCGATTTAAACAAATCCTTAAAAATTTTAGTTCTTTTCCCATTTAACTATCTTTGTAGCTACAGCGTTTTTCGATCCCTGGTGCTAAACATCGAAATAAACCACCCTTTACTACTAACTCACATATATTTAAAATACAGGTTTCTATTAAAAATTGGTTGTCCTGCATTAAAACAATGACTACAAAAAGAAACTAAAATATTGGTGTTTTAATAAATAAAACTTTTTATAAGACGTGAAAATAAGAAAAGGTTTTTTTATTTAAAATAACAATATTATAAGGTACGACTCACATCTCTTTAACTTTTAAATTAAAAGTTCTTTTTTGATATACAATAGTGTACTACTGTATATTACCAAAAAAAAAATTGTATTTTTAGATAGAACATGCGACCAGTTTTCCCAAAATGCCGATTTAAAATTCAAAAATGTTTGATCCATTATCTCACCGTAACACCTTTTCTTGGCACACTGACTGGGTAAAAAGAAAACATTTTTTTAACGGTACTGTAGAAATATTGTTCATGATGACGAAAAAAGGACGTCCTGAAATTTTGAGCCCTTAATATTAACATTAAGAGTTGCATGATTAAAATTATTTCATTTGAAACACAACAAATCTGTCGTCTTATTTTTTAATTTATTAAAATTAAAACAAAATAAATATTTTTACGTGTATCTGCTTACAATATCAGTAATATAATAGGCTATTGTAGGGCAAAAAGTAACAACTACGATCGCGTCGGACAGTTTAATTTTTCCTACGATGTCTTTACTTAGAGCGAATACCATTCTTTTTTCTTGATAATAATGAAACAATTTTACCGCTGTATATAGAATGTCAAAGTTAGGTCGGCACTATTACTAACCTACTTATTATAAAAGATACGAGTTAAGTTAAATTGGCAAATACCCGAAAAAATTTAACATCTAGGTTACGTCATATGCGGCAAAACGTACCTTTTTTAACCCTTAATTAGGCTCGCCAAGAATTTTACCATAATTGGTCGCGCGGTGTATATAATACACTAAGAGAAAGTTTTAGTTTTAAAGCTACCGTTTTGCAAATATGTGCAACAAATCACGTTTTAATACTAAATGTTCTTTTATAAAAAATGTTCAACCTGTAAATTATTATTTCTTGTTTTAAAAAGCAAAATATTTCTTTAAAATAAAAACAAATTATAGTTAAGACCATATGTATTTCATTCTAAAAGCGATGCCGCCAAGTACACTAAAAATGATAAAGTAAACTAAAAATATTGCGAAAACACGTATTACGTACTTAAAAAACATCCTCTTATTTCGTCTCTGGCGTACCATAAAACCTGTAACGCGTCGGTGTATTTTAAACACATTTTACAAATAAATATCGATATTTTCACAACTAAATACGCTTTTCGACCGCCACAGCACATCAACGGCATTATTCTGCTAAGATACATGGATTCGTAGTAAAAAATCGGGTTTTAAAGCAAAAATGATAATGTATTTTTTTAAGATTGGTGTACAAAATACACCGCATACTTAAGGGTTAGGTAAATGGAATGCTACAATTTTTATTTTAGTTTTGTATTTAATGTGATATAATAATTTAATTTATTAAATAATTAAAAAAAACAAACTCGTATCTCTTAGGGTGTCGGCTCCGACATAAACACAGCCTTAAGACAAGAAAATAGCAGTAGGGCCGGCTTTACTTACATTATATATTAACATTTACATTATAATAGTATATTACACCCTGTGTAATATACTATTTTTCTTTTAATTAATAAAAAGGTTTTTTTTTAATTCTATATAAAATTCTCTTTACATATTTTATGTTTTATTTCCAGGTCAAGTAGAATGTCTAAATTGTTTAGCAAGCAGGTGTCGAGGCGTCGAAATAGATGCAAGGAATAATTTAGGTTTTACTCCCCTTATGAAAGCAGCCCTACAAGGAAGAAATAAATGTGCCAAATTGTTGCTATTCGCAGGTAAATATTGATTGTTGTATTGTATTGTATTAAGACTGGCAAAACGCGACAAAAAGCAAAACTCAATTTTGAAACCACTTAACCGAATATTCGAAAACCGGTTTTCAAAACGAAAAACCGAGGACGGTTTCAAAACCGAAAAATCGAAAACGGTTTTTAAATCCGAAATATCGAAAAACCGAAATATCGAAAAACCGAAATATCGAAAAACCGAAAACGGTTTTTCTGAATCCCGTTTAACCAAAAACCAGAAAGTAATTATTTATTTGAATTATTCGCGAATAATCGCTTTTGGGTTATTAATGGATTTTCCCATAAACTCTAAAAATAAAAATCTTATAAAATTATGTCAACACGGGATTGCTAAATGACCGCAAATATATTGCTGCAACCTATTGGCGTTACCGATTTTAATCGGATAAAATAAAGTTTTTATATGTTTATTTTTTAACTGCCGTTCAAACAATGAAGCCTTCGAGCTTTTAACTTTATTTTATTTAGCGACATCTAATGGTTACTTTCTAGTCATAAAACGAAAACCAAATACGGAGTTTCATAAAATATAATTTGGTTGGTAGTTTCCCAACTATTTTTTTCTTTACTTTAAAATGAAAATATTGGTTTGGCCATTACATTATAAAATTTTACTCAAGTTATTCACAGCCAATTTATAAATAAATATTCCGAAAGCTTGCAACCAAAATATTCTGCTAACCAATATCCGAATTTGAAAAAATTGCCTTTTTTCCAATAAACTAAAATCCAATTCATCGCTATTCGAAGAACCTAATTTCAGTTTTGATCAAAACCGAGGGTGACCGATTAATCGACATTCAAAAAACCTATTTTCAATTTTAGCCAAAATTTCGGTTAACCGAAAACCGAATATCCGAAAAACTGGTTTTCTGTTTCCGAAAACCGGTTCTTGGTTTTAACCAAAAACCCACTATTTGTTTCCGTATGTTGTGATTTTGACGCATTCTTAAATTACCATTGCGCTTTTCTGCAATCTTTCTTTTTATTATTATTATGTTTATTACTTAATGTCTTAAAATTAAATTGTATTACTTTTCACATAACATCTTGAATGAGCAAAAAGTTGTTATGTTATTATTTTCTTTTATTTTTTAAAATTTATTAACATCTCAAGTTAATATAAAAAAACAAAATGAATAATTTGCTTAAATCAGGACCAAGCAGAAAGATAATTATTTTTGCAAAATAAATTTAAGTATTAACCTGAGATATTGGAAAATATGCAATATGGCACCCATTAAAAAAGTTAATATTGAAAGAGTCGGCTCAAACAACATTGTTTAACTTTTTAGGAAGGACAAAAATCTATGTCTATTATTTTTTCCTCGAAAATTGTCCAAATCAAAAAGTAAAATATTGTCGAAATAGGATACACTCACCTAGTAATAATTTTAAACCATATTATATCGCATAATCGCAAAAAATTAACATATACACGACAGCAACTAATAAAAAGCGCTAATAGACACGCCAAACATTATCATTATCTATAACTTTTTTTTGGTTGGTTTTTGTTATGAACAAGAAATTTAGCTGATTATTCTGTAACAAAAAATAAAACAGCCAACAAAAAGAAAAAGTTAGAGGTCCAACAGACAAAACCATAATAACTTTATGTTGTTGGGGTCACTGAAACCGAATCTGGGGTCGGTTCGACCCCATCAGGTCAGCGTCAAGGTCATTTCAAGGTCAAATCATCAAAATTGATAAAAAATAAACCAGAACACGTGATATCTTTTGTTTTCGGGGTCGCTGAATCAGAAGTCAATTTGACTCCATCAGGTCATGGTCAAAGTCATTTTAAAGTCAAATTATTAAAATTTATTGAAAATAGACCACAAACGAGGTACCTCTATGTTTTTGGGGTCGCTAAATTCGAATCCGGGAGGGTCAATTATTAAACTACGGATTCGGATTTAGTGACCCCAAAAAATAAATAAACCATAATTGTAGTCTATTTTAATAAAATTTATTGATTTGACCTTGAAATGACCCTGACCATGACCTTCGGATTCAGCGATTCCAAAAACATAAAAAATATAACGCTTGTGGTCACTTTTGATAATCTGATCTTAAAAGAACTTGACCCTGACCTGATGGAGTGAAACGTTATTAGACGGATTTAGCGACCCCAAAAATAAAAAGATACCCATGGTCTGGTCTTTTAGACCTTCAACTTTATTTTACTTGTTGGGCTGTAATTGACCCTAAAATGACCTTGACCATGACCCATAGGGTTAAACCGTCCCCAGATTCAGCTTCAGTGACCACAAAAACATAAAGATACCATGGTCTAGTCTTTCGGACCACCAACTTTTTTTTGTGGGACTGTGTAATTTACCCTACTAGAGGGTTCACAAACTACTGTCATTTGAGGTCCTTTTTTAATAATCACATTACCGTCGCGGTGCGAGAAGAAAAAATACCTCCGGGTCGATCGCCGATGGCTCGTGTTCTTCCCCCACTCCTTCCACGATGTTGCGCTTCGTGCCAGTTTATTAGCGAGTCGACCGTCGTATAGACAGTGCGGAAAAAATAAAATTCCTTACTCGACAAGGTCTGTATAAACTAGGTTGGCGCTCCGGACCGCGGTGCGCTAGTTGGTAACCCCTGCTCTACTACTATTTTTTTATTATTAGTCAATATAAGTTCTTAGAATTTACCTTATTTTTTATTAATTTTAAAATAATTGATTATCTATCTAACTATAAAGAAATGTTTTATTTTTATTTTTACCTGTTATTTGTCCTAACCAATAATTTTCCAAGTTTAAGCGTATACCTAGGTTAAGCAGGACCGAGTCTATCAGGTGGTTTTTGGAGCCAAGCAATGCTGCTGAGGCTACAATTTAAAAAAAAATAAATTATTAGAAATTGTATCGCATTAGTGAAACTATTTACAAATAACAATAAGTCAAGAAAGATTAATTGGGCGATAATTTGTATAGAAATTGAACTGTGGGATGACTTAGTTATAAAATATTAATAAGATGCCCAGAAAAGTTAAATTTTAGTAAATATGCTTCATATATTTAAATATCTAATACTTGCGTTCTTTTTTTAATTCAGTATTATTTTATATATACTTTTGTAACGTAAGTAACATTTATAAGTTAAATATTAGATTGTTACAATATATTTTATAAAAAATAAACAGGCAACAATAAATTAAACAATGTGTTATGGATGTAGCCATGGCATAAAAAGTAAGTTATTTAAATTTACCTCTAAAAAAGACAACTTTTAAGACATTTATCTTACTGTTGTATTAAAAAGTATAATTGGAAATTAAACACTTAAAAATAAGCCCCCTATATGGTAAATTTATCAAAAGACATTCTGTTATAGGGGCACCATGGCGCAAGTCACCTCTGGAACGGCCCTAAGGCTAAGAATCGCCCGATATGCCCCAAAATAAAATATTTACAATAGTACTCCACTGTGCCTTAACTTAACCATGGAAATTTAATACTTAATGTAACTAATAAAAGAGTATTTAACCTCACGTCATTTATTTGTTTTTTAACCAGAAAATTAAAAAATTAGCGAGAAGTAATGAAACACCTAATTTTATTTCCTGGTAAAAATAAATTTTATTAGCAGGAAATAAAATTCTCTGATATAGTAATGGAAAATTGATATTTTCCGATCATTATACACAAACATACATTGCGTGTTAAAACCTCATGCTGAACATTTCCATTTTTTTCCGGCGTGAAAATTTAATTTCGAAGCTGATGGATAAAAAATTACATGGAACGAAATTGCTGACAGAAACGTGGTGATGTTTAAAATACATTTAAAAATAAATCAATGATTTATTCTGGAAAAATAATATGTTTTAACAAGCTTCTATTACCTTTACTTTTATGTATGTATGTATTTTCTATGTAGGGGACACCCACGGTACGATAGTATTTAGGCTTCCAGCCTTCGTGGATTGTCCAAAAAATAAAAAGGAGATGTCCGGAAAGCCCTGCCTAGCGGGTAATCCCGTCCACCGTCATAATTTCACAACAATCTTTAATCGCTCCGATATCTATAACTTAATAGAAAAATTAAAGCTAAAATACTAACTTGGCTAACTTGCGCTTCACAAAAGCGTTTTTAACCCTTCAGTCGTCGAAAAATGTTGTGCATTCAGGTTGATGTAATTTTTCTTCTGTGAAAATTCAAGCGTTACTACGATACGTATGTATTAATTTGCTTTACTAATATATCAAAATGTAGATAATTGATTGTGTTTTATATGCATTATTAAAATAAGTACGTATATTATGTTTTGTAAACTTTTTGAAAAAAACTGCAATTTTAAAGGAAAAATTGCGTTATTGTGTTAGAGCACCTAGAGAAAATTGCTCCAAGGTGGTGGCACCAAACCCTATATTTGACCGTTTAGCAGTGCAGATATTTAAAACTTTATTAAAAATAGCAACAATGTCACTTATTTCTAATATTTTTATAAAAATGTGATCAAGATAGTTTTTTTTGTTAGGTTTCACCTTTTAGTCCTATACCCATCATTTTATTATTTAGAAGAATCAGAATGCCTGGACTTATAATAAACATTAGATATTAGGTTATGTATATAAGACTTGTCCAGTATAGTTCCTCCACGCACGGTTCCCAACAGAGAAACTGGTGGTTCCGCGCGTATGAATCCCTATACTGTCCAACTGGACAGGCCCCGAACTTCCTACTTTGTTCGTTCTTTGATAGTCCTCTTGAGTTTCTAGATTGTGGAACCTGCTGCCCGCGGAGGTCTTTCCTTCCCCCAAATCTTCAAGTATTTAAGTCCCGTGTCAACAAACTCCCTCTTACCTCGCTTAAGACACCCACGGTACGTTAGTATTTAGGCTTTTAGCCTTCGTGGTTTGTTCAAAGATAAAAAAAAATGCGGTTTAATTTATTTAAAAATGTTTCATTTTATGGTAAAAAATATCTTAATTGCTGGACGACCTTGTCTACCCTAGGTGGGCGGCCTTAGCCAACCTATTGATCATTTCCGCCCATTGGTAGGGTCCTAAGGTAAATGTTTTTAATTAAAATATTTACTTATCCAAAAATTAGGCAAACCATAATATAAATAATAGATTTGAGCAATTAACGCTGTTTTTAATAGAGACATACAAATGGTAATGACACTTCACAATATTCAAATTCGCTTAGGTGGTCGAGGCTTCTCGGACCTCCCCTACCGGCTGACAAAGAATCTTGGTACATCCCCCCTCAATTTTTTTTAGTTTTTTAGAAATACTAATAAAAAATGTATACACTATTATAGCATAAACTGTCATTTTTTTACATTATCAGATCACCAAAATTACTTCCGGTTTAACCGAAACTACAATCAACTTATTTATTTTAAAAACAAATGTTTTCTTTCTATATTTTTTTAATGATGTTTTATACAGTGTGTCTCTTTTTAAATGGCGCCGAGAGAATACTTTTAAGAATATCGATCACCGCCATTATTCCTGCTTTGAATATTTTTTATTGCTAAGTAGGCTTTGGAAAGAATTACCTAAATTACTTTTTCCTACGACCACTTGTGAAAATAGCAAATAGCACACTGATTTCATGCATAGAAAATGCGTTATATCACACTAGTGTTGCAAAGTACTTTACAGCACTAGTGTTGCAAAAGTACTTTACAACACTGGTGTGATACATATTATGATGTCATTCTAAAAACTGCTATTGGTTTTGCAAGTGACATATTTATTGTAGTGACAGTAAAAAAAACTTTTTATTTACCTTAAACGGTAGAACCCAAATTAGCGAAAATCATCTTATTTTATATTTATTAAAATTTACGAAAAAATAAAAACATAAACAAAAATAGACATAACCACAAAAAACAACTTTCACTGACTGGCACAGTGTTGTCAGGTAAGTAGATCAAATTAAAAATCTTCCTTCTACCTTTGAGCACGTACTTTATAGAGGCAGCCTTGCCGCTTGACCGTTCGACCTAAAGCGCCAGAGAAAAAAGCCTATAGATCAAATTCCTTCCTCTCTTTCTTCGTGTACTCAAACAACTAGTTAAATCTTTTTTTAATCCCTAATTAAACCTAAGGCTAATACACACTTTATGAATCCACTTTCTTTTATCCATTCATAAATAGAATCAGACCCTTCCGACGTTGCCAAATGCTTTCCATATTTTGCATGGTAACTGACGTTTGGTAGTCGTTTTTCCTTACTTTCAGGACTTTAGGTTATGCATTTACAATTTTCATATTTTTTATATTTGTTCTTAAAAATATGAGGAAAAACTGTTATTTTTACTTAATTTTATATGTGATGTTCAGTTTCATTAACTCGTTTTACCAATTTTACCCCACCCAGCACCCCTTTTCACTCCCCGGTCCCGTAAGTTTATTTACTAATATTTTTAAAAAACGAAATATTTTGGATATGCACCACTTACGTTTTATTTAGAAGAGTGTCTAAAATATGTAAGAATCGATAATTTTTAAAAAACACTTATAATAGCAGAAAACCGTATTAAACTATTAGCGTTATTACCTAACAAAACCATACAATTTTTATTAAGTGAGGGCCTTTTAAATTCCAAAATGATAAAAGTTATGTAATGCTTCTAGGTAGGTGATTTTCGATGTAAAAATATTGTCAAAACAGTATAATATAGCAGTGAGGAAAAGTATATATCACACTAGTGTTGCAAAGTTAATATCACCCTAGTGTTGCAAAGTTCTCAATTGTTTTTATTTTTTCTGAACAGACAAACTTTAATTTATTTATTTTTTGGTGAATAATTTGTGGTCGTAGGAAAAATAGTGTACAGTACTCGTGTGAAAATGACTTTCTTACACTCGTGGGTTTATCGCACTCGGCTAACGCCTCGTGTGAAATTAGTTTTTCCACACTTGTAATGTAATATACTTTTACAGGTAATGATATGTTTCGTTTCTTTATAAAACCACTTACATTTTGTAATTTCAGTTTTTAGTGTGATTGATGGGAGAATATTCAAAAAATGTTTAAACATTTTAAATGAAAACACCTCCATTTTATTTTATTTTTTAATCAACACCCAAATCTCTTTTTAATGACATATCACAATATATTGTTTATTTTTTAGATGACAGACATAGATCATTTATATATGGATTTAATTATACAGATGTTATGAATTAATAATGTAGGGCCGCCATCTTAGAAATAAACAATATTATTTAAAAAATAGTTTTGTGTAGAATTTAAAAGTATTATAAAGTAAATTTTTAGAAAATTTCAAATTTTCACTTATCAATTAGAGTTAAAACCAAAAATAAGGAATATAGGTGGTGGCAAAAATAAAAATTAATTATTATTGAATTTTAAACTGAATATTACTGAAAAAAACAGCATTTTATAGAGAATACAAATATAAAAAATAAACAGGCACTTGTATTTAAAATAGGAAAGTTGTCAGTACTTCCGGTTTAACCGGAAGTTATTTAGAGGATGTGATAATGTCAAATTATACTATAATCACTGAACTATAATAATAGTAAAACATGTTTATTACTGCTTCTTAAAAATAAAAAAAATGGGAAGGGGAGGAGTAAGAACATCCTGTTTCAACCGGTGTACCTCTTCAAATCAACGTTATCCATGTTTTTACTTTTTAATACTGTCAGAAATCAAGATTTTTTAAGCCGGTCCCAGACATTATAACCTTCGGCGAACATTCGGCAATCGCCAAACTTCGTGGAGCGTGTGGGAGAGTGGCTTTGCCCAGCAGTAGTAAAAGTTTTGCTGTAATAAAAAGTTTTGTCCGCCGACTGTCGGTAAAATACTCCACATCAAAGAACGCGAAGTTCGACGAATTGCGTTCGGTGGTAGCTCTTAGTCCCTTCGCTTTTACTACAATACATATTCGTTAATATTTTGTCTCATCAGTGCAGTACCAATTTGTGCTTAAGTGTTTAATATAATGGTGTGGAACGGCGATGAAATGTTTGGATCTCTACCCAAAAGAGAAGATACTTTGGAATCCTAAAGATTAAAATTACAAAAACCGAAATTTAATTTACGGTGCGTGGAAAACATGTTTTAGTACAGATTGAACAATTACTGATTCAAAAAGAAAAAAGACTAATTTATGGCCATATTCCGCCAGCAACTAAGTAAAGTAAAGGCCAGTATAAAGATAACATCCACCGTCTTCTTTTTTGGCGTAAACTTTTTCTTTTAACCATACAAAACACATAATTATGAAACTGCAGCAACAGCGGCTTGCTTCTCCGCGCCTATGTCCATTTAAATACGACAATCGAGACTTTGCCGAACATTTACTATTTGCCGAAGTACGAAGTGGTATGGAGTCAGCTCTAACTTGAAAATTGTGAATCGGCGAAGTACTAAATTTCATTATTCTCCAAAGTACGTAGTGTTTGGGACCGGCTTTAAGCATGTCTAGATACAGATTTCTGTAACCGAACTTAAATGTCACATGACTTTTAAACATTTGACACTAGGTGTCACTAAAAGCATAATTTTAGGTTTTTAACATGGTTTTATTAGCGTCACTTGTATGTTTGTATGTAATTCTCCTTTGGACTAAAAGCAAGTGGCTTAATATAATAAGCTTAATCAAAGAAACCCACCCTGTACAACATAATTGTATAACAAATAGTTTATTGGTGAGATTGTAAAATTGCTAATGCTTTTTTAATCCAGTCACATTTTCGCAGATTTTTAAATTTAATTTTACACAGAATTTTGTTAATCAGAGTTAAAATCATTAAAGTCTTTATTGAGGACGCTTGAATAAACAAATAAGATAAAACGCGGAGATAATCCTGGTTTTAACCACAAAGTAAAGATACACAGTGTCTTTATTTAGTCTTAGGTCATTAAAATTAATAATCATTAAAAAAATATATTAAACCGACTTAAAAAATTAATTAAGGTTACTAAAAAGTTAAAAATAATAAAAAAAGAAGTTGGTTAATAGCTTATTGCATAAAAGTATAAAATCTCTTGTTTATTTAGTTATTCACATTGAGTAATTTACCACAGATGTTAATACCCGACTTTTTTTAAAGTAGGTTTAATTTTTATCCAACACTTACATATAATATCTACATAATTGATCAGATTTTGAGGATATAAAGTGTACTATAAGTCACTAGTGAGCTAAAGTACCCTTTAGCTCACTAGTGAATTATAGACAATACAAAATTTTGTTGCTGGTGTTGACAATGACAAGTAACAAATAATGGATGACGTTTTCAAATTATTTTCGATATTAAAAACGATTTATACGAAAGTGTTGGATAAAATTTTGTATTAGACACGTGAGTTATTACATATAAGTCACTTAAGAAAATTACCTCTCTCGCCCTTCGGGCTCGAGGAGTTAAACTTTTCTTGCGTGACTTATATGTAATATAACTCACTTATCTAATAAATAACTATTTTATGATTACTTTAAGCTTTTTAGTTTCATATTATTACAATAAGATCGGCAAATATTCACTCAAAAACACTAGTAGTACCTCTTTTAGCGGGAAGCTGCAGAGCTTCTATTGATTTATAAGCTTTTGACAGCAATGAAGGTTTAATTAGAGAATTAAAAAAAAAAGATTTAACTAACCAGAATTAATCATGAACCCCACCTATACTCTATCTTTAGTTCCTTATATTGTCTATCAAAATGCTTATAAATCAATAGACACGGTGCTGCAGGCTGCTGCAGCTAACCGCTTGTAGATTGGTAGAATACATTATACTGTCAAAGCTTATAAATCGAGCGGGGCTGCAACAAATCGATACACACGGGGCTGCAGCTAGCCGCTTGTCTTTTAGTTCGGTGAAAAGGGCTAATTTTACCCCAAGGTTGTCGATACTAAATGCGCCCTTGATCTTTCCTACACTATGGCAGACAGAAAAAAATAGGTCTAGTACCTTTCTCTCTTGCGATCCTGACTTTAATTATTATGGGACCACCGCGAAAGTGCACTTTTCAAATAAAAAAGAATTTTAAAAGCGGTCCATAAACACCAAAGTAATCGCGTAACATACACACAAAAAAACATAGGTACTGGGCGAATTAAGAACCTCCTCGTTTTTGAAGTCGGTAAAAAAACATACAGGCGAACTGTAAACTTTCTCTTTTGGTCGGTAAAAAGTGTAAATTTTACCCCAAGGTTGTCGATTCTGAATGCTCCACTCATCTCCTCTTATTTTGCTTTATTATCTGCACATATACCAATTTATATAAGCATAAATGCCTATCTAGAGTGAGCTTTGCGGCAAAAATTGAAGTCCGCCTTGCCGAAAAATAAGTCTAGTACCTGGTCTCTCTCGCGATCCTGACTTTGGTTTTTATGGAACCACCGCGGAAGTGCACTCCTTCAAATTAAAAATTTTAAAATCAGCCCACAAACACGAGAGTAATCGTGTAACATACACACAAAAAAACATTAATATTTTATCTACTGTCGATGCTAGTAAATACTTTGGAAAAATCTACAAAAAAAAAAATGGAACAGTATTACATAAATATCGATAATAACCAAATAAATTGTTGCCGGTACAAAAATAGGCAGTTAATCACAAAATTAGAAGATTGTAATCAGTTTAAAGGCACCAAATTATAAAGTAAATAAAACAGCCCAATTGCCACAACCATGCGTAGTAGGCCTAACAACATCATCAACGCCGCAATTGCAAAAACGCATTCGGTCAAGCGAAAGATAAAATAATTATTTTCTAAACATCTTTGTCTAACCTACTAGTTTTAAAATAAGGCAAAATATTAGACCTAATTTAGAACTAATAAAGAAATTTATAGAATATTCTGGAATTTCTAAAAACCTATAATATTTAAGAGCGGCAGACAGGATAGCGCAAACGTGTTTTTACTCTCAAAAAAAAAGTTGTTCCAATTATTAAAGAATTATTTTTTAAAACTCTGTTTCTTTTAATATCTTAAATACAAAGCCAGATCCAAAAAAATGTACCACACTAAAAAGGTATGTTTTTAGTTCCTTTGTAGGAGAAAAATATAAAAACTACATGAAAACCAGTGGCGTACAGTGGGCACAACAGCCAATATTATTGAGAGAAAATGTACGCCACTGGCTTTTTATGCAGTTTTTATAATTTTTTTACTTACTTACTAAAAAATAATTAACGCCCTGTATCTCAGAAACGAAGCAACTCCGGACATATGTTTATAGGAACTTTTCTTAATAAAATGACATAGGAAACCCCTTTTAAAGTTTGGTACCGTAGTTAGGAAATAACCCTTATTTTAATTTGGAAACAAGTCATTTTTAAGCCACCCTGTACATCCAACCTTTAATATTTTTGTAAAGATTATTTTTTCATCAAGCAGGACTTTTATGAAGAGACACTTTTTTGTAAAGTTAATAATAAAAAGGTTTCCCATTTGGTAAGAACTTCCGAAGACACACTGTATACAAATCGCCGTATGATATACACAAAGTGATTTAAAATTGCAAATCTATAATAAAATAATGTAATAAACTGTTTCCTATTGATTTTCTTTATGGGAAAAATTGAGGTTAAATTTAAAAATATGATTTCATAAAAAATATTGTTTATAAATTATAAAAATAAAATAATTTTTAGAATAAAAACGTTAAGAAGCTTAATTATTTAATTCACTGACAAGTTAAAAATTACAATGGTATTTTTTCAGTATACAGTGTGGTCCATTAAGTGTGCAACAAATGGAAAACTTTTTATTTTCAATTTGTCAGAAAATTTTTATTCTTCATAAAAATTGGTGCATGGTCTCAAACTTTTTAAGCAGTAGTTAGTTTCATTAACAGTTTTATGATATACATGGTGGGTCAAAAAATTGAAAACCGCTTAAGAGTAAAGTACCCATTTAAAAAAATACAAAGAAATGTTAAATAGAAAAGTTATTTAATATAAAAAGTTATGCCTAAGCACTAAGCTGGGACCAAGTCCTGGCGTCCTATTTAAGTTTTTAATTTATTAATTTTTTTAATATTAAATTATCTGTTCTACACTTAAATAAAAATTTAAAACGAAAATTTTACAAGAAAAAAAATTATGCACATTTTATTATTTATTGTGTATTTGCCTTAATAAAAAGCATATTGGTATAATTTTAGGGCCCTAATAAATATCCTTGCAACAAACTTAAAGTTAGCGGTTACCTAAAAAATATAAATTCAGTTCAATTATACAAATTCGCTTCGATTTTATTAAATTTGTTTAAAAGTCAGTTGGTCGGAACTTTTTAAAAAAATATTAAATTAGAATAATAAAGATACGTGTTATACAGGGATAATTCAAAATTTTCCAAAAAAATTGAATAGGAGACCATAACTTGGTATTTGGACATAAGTTTTAAATCTAAATTTTTAATTTAACATTTTATTGTATTGTCAAGAATAGGGGTACTTTACACCTAAGCAGCTTTTGCTTTTGACCTAGTCTGTATATTATTTACCTTTTAATAAAAATAACTACTGCTAATAGTTTTCAGACCATGCACCAACTTTTATAAGGAATAAAATTTTTTGACAAATTGTAAAAAAATATTTGTTTGTTGCATACTTAATGAACCACACTGTATAAAAAAAATTGGTAATAAATATTTGTGTTAAATTACTTATTAAGAGCATCAAAAAGTAACCAAAATTTAAAGTTTTTGTAAATAAATCTTTAGTTTTTGTGTTACCACTTACATACATTTTTAAAAAACTTTTAAATTATGAAAAGTTAAATTTAATTAATTACTTCTTTAAATTTTTTTAACAGCTTTGAGCATTTTAAAAATATTTTTAAAAAATTCATAACACTTTATGGTTTTGTCTAAAATTTACATTTTTAAAAATGACTTATTTTCACATTAAAGTTATACATAAAAACAATTGTTTTAAAATTTTGCTTATAATGAAATTATTAAAATTGAGATTCTCTGTTTATGACAAAATCTAAATGTCATATCATTTTTGACACAGTGTGCAACAATTTGTCAAAAAAAAATATTTATAAACGTTAGTGCAATAATATAATCTAGCTCTATTTTAATACACTTCTTACATTTATTGTAAAAGCTTTTATGCCGATTAAAAAATATTTGCGTATTAGTCTTCAAGATTTTCGTTTACGGCCGTGTTAATTTTTTTGTCACTGAAAAATCCCCGCCCTTAAAGGTGGTTTTTCTAATAAAAAAATCCTTAGGTCTGGACTGTAGGGCGTTGATTACTTCGAATCCTGTTTTAGAGATGACAGTCCTTGCAACTTACGCAGTGTGGATAGGCGCGTTTTTCCGCTTTCTTTCGCCAGTTTGCCTCTCCTTTTTCCAACAACCACTTGACGAACTTTTGTTAATCAATGCAGCGTAAGAGTCTCCGTTTATTGCAGTATTTTTAGGAAGGTGGTCAATAAACAAAATTTCCTTACAATCGCCAAAAACAGTGGCCATGAGATTAGACGCCGATGTTTCCGCATTGAACTTCTGTAGCGGCTTTTTCCCCTATTCTATCCACTGCATTGACTTCTCTTTGACTTCAAATCATACTGGCAAATGTATATTTCTTCAAAAGAAATAAGGCCAAAAACATCGTCAGGATTATCTCCACAGATGTCTAAGACCTCCTGTGAACTTGTGTCTCGACGTTGCTTGTCCAGCGGTGTGAGCACTCATCGCGCTTACACTTTTTCCTGTGCAGAAGATAAGGTAGGTAAAATATCGCCTATTCGTTCCTTGCTGATGCCCATGGCTTCAGCTATCTGCCTATAACCTAATTTGCCGATCTTTGAAAATAAGTTTGTTTTCACTTCTTTACCGGCGGTGTTTGGGCGTCCCGACCTGGGATTATCTTTGAGCGACTCCTGGCCCTGTTTAAACAGATTTTGTCAGCGTTTTGTTCTTTTTCATGCAAAGTGCGGAAGACTCGGATATGGTGATGTTTACCATTCAATTCCTAAAAGCGTAATGATGCTATTGACATAAAACTTGACATCAACATTACTTAAGGTACTGTATTTTTAGCGAAAAGGTCTCCGTTGACAAAATCTACTAATAAATATAACCCCTCAAAAAGATCAACAAAACGATAAACGATAGTCAGAAGAGCAGGATCTTATTGTTAAAGTAATATTACGACACAGTTCCTTTGACTTCCATAAATTATGGTTAATTAGTGTGCAAGAAATATTTTTATATTAGAGGATTTATTTTATTAGTATGTCATACCGGCGTAGCATAAAGTTTAAATAGACTTTACCCGCACTAAGTTGTGATGTGCAAGTCATTAGTAATATTTAATGGTACTTAGGCTTAAATATTTTTAGCCGCCCCTCGTATGTATAAAAGGTAAGCCAAAAAAGTATATAATTTTTTCATAACCACATACCTGTATATTTTATTATCAATAAAAAATCTTTAAAAAAGCTTTAAGACAATACCACATTAATTATATCTCACACTCGAAGTTTTAGAAAAGTACCGCCATCTTGTAGCAGGTGAAGGTTTTGAATTTATATTATAGGTACAGGCAAAGTTGGTCTATATAAGGTCGCGACATTCAGCCATATTGCTTTGACGTATTATGACGTCACATCTCCCATTTTTCGGCCATGTTGTTCAGTGCCGGAGATATACAGTTTATTGTATTATTAGAACAACCTTCACAACAGTTTTAATTATTAATAAGTTGTAAACTCTTTTACTTTTAAATAAAAACATTTGGAATTACATGTTTCAACAAATATCACTTCCAAAACAATGCAAAATTAAATGCGCCAATTCTAGACGCCACTGGATTGATCATCAGCTTTGATTTTACCCAGTCTTGTCAACTTTTCTCCGTGAAGTGCCCTTCCTTGCGTCCCCGACCTCGAACCGCCTAAAAGTTAAGGATATGTGCGCAACCTTATAAATATAAACTAACCTTGAGGTACAGGTAGGTTATATTATAGGTATTATAAAGTATATGTTAGGCGCTTTAAATTGATGTCTTTTAAAATAATGTTTTGTATTTATTTAGTAAATATTTTTTCAAAGATGCGCCCAGCAGTTTTCTTAAAATTTTCATTTGTCAATTTCAGTTTAAAATATAGTATTTAAGTAATTTAAGTATTAAGTTTTATTTTTTTTACTGTTTAAAAAATAAAATTTGAGAGCATATTAATAAAATGCACTGTATACATATTTACGTAATATCAAACGGTTTTGGCTAGAAACAATATGCTTCCCAATAATAATACACTGGAATATTAGCAATTTGTGTTTCATAAATTAAAGTATTGTGAAAAATTATTTTCACTACCTAATGCAAATCAAATTTACTGAAATTATGCTGAAACACGTATAAAAAGATTTTTAGAATTTATTTATGTCTACTTGAATGCACATGCTGAAGATAAACCTTACTGATGGATTGAGCTGGTAATAAATTATTATAATGAATTTATTAAAGAATTTTTAAGTTAACGCAAAAAGCAGGGTTTATTTTAACTTTGTAAAAAAATTCTACTGTCCGAGAAAGTATGCCTAAATATATAGAGTGTCCCAGTATTTCTACCCACAAACTTGACAAAGTGTTTCTTTTACAAAAAAATAAAAATAAAAAACAGATAGTAACATATGTCTTAAACGTCATACTTTTGAAACTATAAGGTGTTGGGATTTACAAAAAAAAAACATTTTTTATTATAACACCGGTGTTGATATTATATAGTATTCTAAAAGCATTTTCTAAGCATCAAGATGCATTTTGACCGGGTATCCGCCGGTTAGACCACTGCATTTTCTTAAAATAAAAATACTGTTTTTAGAAACTTGAACATCAAATTAAAAATATATAGAAATCAAAACCAAACAAAAATTAAAAAATATATATTTTTATTTTAGGGAAATGCAGTTGCTACCATTTTTTTTTCAAAAATATTTATTGGTAATACCTTGGGGACGACACTTATGTTTTCTATTTAAACGGTAAAAGATATCATTGGTTCTTATAAGACTTATCCTAATCTCAAAATTGGCTAAACTGGTATAAAAGTTATTAAACGTTTTCTTTGTTCTTTCTTATTAAAGAATCACGCCTTACATTTATTTATGACTTAACATATAGTTATATTCATGGAAAAGTTGAACAAGTATATAAAGGGAGGTAACCTACTTTATTTTAAAAAGTAAATTTTTTTTGCTAATTTTTGTTAAAATTTCATGTTATAAGTGTGTTAAATGTCATAAGTGCACTCGTTTTTAAAAATATTTGAGTGTCAATTATAAATAAACTTTTACTTTATCAGTAAAACATACCATGTCAACTATCTGAGATTGGAAAATGCTCTAGGATCTGCAGATAAAAGGCTTTATTATATATATATATATATATATATATATATATATATATATATATATATATATATATATATACAGGTAGCTTACCATATTCGACACGGTCTGTAGCTGGATAACCTTGGGGTTTTTAACAAAAGTAAATACTGGAACATGTACAGGTCGGATAAGGCCGCGAGTATAAAATTATTTTAGTCTATATAGAGTGTTTCAAAAAGTGTGATATTTTTCTTAAATGGAACACCCTATCATTTAGGATGGTTTAAGATTTTACAATTAAAAAAATAACTCAAGTTTGTTTATGGTATCAAGTGTTTAATTTTTTCCTTTTTGTGATATTTGATTTTATTTCAAAATGCAGAGGTGCAATTAAATTAATTTATTTTAACACTCATAATTTCTTTAAACTTCAAAATGTGTAACAAGATTAGAAAAATCTACAGAGGTGATCAAAAAATAATTTCAATTTTGCAGAAAATCAAATAGCGAAACCTCTCTTATTTTAAAGGAACACCCTGTAATTTTTAACGTCACATGATAACAAATGAAATACTCCTTTAAATGGTGTATAGGTTGCCTATACCTATCTTTTGTGCTTTTTAGTAAAATTTGTTTTTACAAATTTTTAGTCCAAATGTTTATTTAAATTAAAGTTGGCTGTGACATAACAGCCATTAATATTTTTCTTAAGGAAATAACAACGACCACTTTATCGATTACTAGTCTTTAAGTCAGTTTAAAAGAAATTTTAATGATTTTAAATAAAACCCCTCTTTACAACAACAAGATGATAAAATACTAGTAGGTTGCAAAAAAATGGTTTACTTTAGTCTAGAGTTCATCCTGAATAATATTTCAGGAGAATCCAACGGATTACCTTAATAGTTGCTTTATAAAAATTTGACACAGTCATTATGGATAATGAAAGAAACGAGTTATAGGTCACAGAATGTCGTCATAACTGACCAAAGGTGTTAGTAGGATTGTTTAAAAACACAAGTTTTATCATTACCTCATTCAGCTGAAATAAGTGTTATTGGAAGCAGCATTATAAGCAACTAATGAATTTCTTCTGTGAGTTTTAAAAATAGTGGCAGATAATACAAAATCTTTTAATTTTGTGCTTTTTTCAGACAAATTTACACTTTGCAATAACGGCATAGTAAATAGGCATAGGTATATAACAGCCTACTTAAATTTAAATAGACATTTGGAATAAAAATATGTTAAAACGGAATTTACTAAAAAAGTATAAAAGATAGGTATAGGTAACCTATATACTCATTTGAAAGAGTATCTGATATGTCATCATGTGGTGTAAAAAATACAGGGTGTTCCATTTAAAATAAGAGAGATATTGCTATTTGACTTTCTACAAAATTGAAATTATTTTTTTATCATCCTGTATAATCTATAATCTCGATATGACCTACGTATGATAAGGCAGACTTTTTCTAATCTTGTAACAAATTTTAAAGTTTAAGGAGTTTATATCGTTAAAATAAAATTACTTTAATTGCACCCCTGCATTTTGAAATAAAAATCAAATATCACAAAAACGAATAAAATTAGACGCTTGGTACTATTAACAAACTTAAATTATTTTTTTATGTAGAATCTAAAACCGTCATAAAATATAGGGTGTTTTATTTAAAAATATATAACTTTGATACGTCACACTTTTTTGAGACATCCTGTATAGAGTAAAATAATTTTATACTGTGGCCTTATCCGACCTGTATATGTTTCAGTATTCACAAACTTATTGGATTATTTAAAAAAGAGTTAAATGTTAAAGATAATAGTAGGGAAGCCTAAGAGGGGAATTTACTTCAGCCCGGCAGATTAATATACAGGGATACTCTGTACCCGATTAAGTACCTACATCAAAAATGAGCCCCGTATACAACAGGTGTCTCACGGTCGATGGTACATTAGACGTTTACGAAAATCAAAACATTGGATTTTTTTAAATTGGCAACATAGATAATGGCTTGAGATCTAACGATCTAAAATATTTTTAACAATGCAGCGTTACCAAAAAGTGACATCAACTTTAAAATTTCAAATGGAACACCCTGTATATTTTGGTAATTTTTGATCCGCTACTACTTTCTTAATACGTTTGCCTAATATTACTCTATACCTATCCTAAATGGTTTTCGAGTAAATAATTATTTTCCATATACTTTGTTCAAAACTGTCTTTAAATAAAAGCTCTTATTACTCTATCTGCATTCGTACACACTTTAAATTTTGGACGTAGCATCTTAATGTCCTCTACATTGATTCTGCATAGAGAAATTAGTTTTGAATTATACAGGGTCGCTTAAAATTCGTGATTTTACCTCTATATATAAAAATGGTAAAAAGTCATTTTTTTTACATGGAACACCTCACCAAAAAAATCTGAAGAATCTAAATGCTATTAGTTCCGAAGAGAAAAGCAAGTTTCTTTTAAAAATCAAAATTCAGCATAATAAGTATTTATCAAAGATAGCCATGAAATGTCATGAATAAAAATAACAATTTGATTATTTGACAGTTAGTGTGTCAGGACATTTTATGGCTTTCTTTGATATATACTTAGTATGTTTAATTTTAATTTTCAAAGAAACTTGCTTTTATCTCCGGAACCATATTATTTAGGTATAGAAACATAATGTGTCATTTTAAAAGGTTTTTGATGGTCCTTCAGATTCTTTGATAATATACAGGGTGTTCCATTTAAAAAACAATGACTTTATAACATTCTTATATCTAGAGGTAAAATCCCAAATGTCAAGCGACCCTGTGTAATTCAAAACAAATTTCTCCAAATAAAATTAATGTAGAGGACATTGAGATGCTACGCCCAAAATTTCAAGTGTCTACGAATGCAGATAGAGTAATAAGAGCTTTTATTTAGAGGCATGTTTGAACAAAAAATGTGAAAAATAATTATTTACTTAAAAACCGTTAGAGATTGGTATAGGATATTAAAAGACAAAAATATTCATAAAGTAGTGGCGAATTCAAAATATAACTACTACTGATACTATACTAAAATATACAGGGTATTCTATTTGAAATTTCAAAGTTGATGCCACTTTTGGTATAAGCGGCAACGTTGCATCGTTTAAAATATTTTAGATCGTTAGATCATAGGTCATTACCTAAGTTTCTAAATTTTCATGAACATCCTATGTTCCGTTTTCCGTAAAGGTCTAATGTACCATCGACATGTATAAGACATAGAATATACAATTTAATAGTGACGTAAAGAAAGCGAAGAGCTACAAACGGTATTTTGACATTCTCGACCGTGGCTAATCTGACAATTTCGACAAGCCGAAATAACAGTCTTTTTTGACATATTTAAAAATTTAAAGCCGATTACCTCACCGATAAAAGTATACATTATACAGTGATTCTACGTAAGTTGGCTTCATATGGAAAAAAATTTATTATCAGTTTTACGAAAAAGTTATTCTTTATAAAAAGTTCTGCATGGACAAAAACCTAAAATCAGATATTAAATTATGTCAGCCATGTACAAGGTTTCGCCAAAAATGTAATTTTGCTCAAGAGTAAAGTACCTGTATTATTACTAATATCGAAAATTGTTATAAAGAAAAGGTGTTAAGAATTAAAAATTACTTCCTGATATGCAATTTTGTTCCTTTCTAAATTTTTTTTTTGATTTTTGTCTGTGAAAATCGCGAAAATTTAAATTTGTACATTAGTGCACTATATTTCATGATTATAAATGTCTTAGGACAGTTTTCAATAAACTTGTTAAATTAATTTTTATTAAAAGAAGAAGAATGTACAATGCACTAATGTACAATCTTAAATTTTCGCGATTCTAACAGAAAAAGAAAATAAAAAAAAATAAATTGGAAGAGAACAAAATTGCATACACAAAAGTGATTTTTAATTTTAAACATCTTTTCTTTATAACAATTTGCGATAATAGCAAAAATGCAGGTACTTACTTACCCTACTCTTGAGCAAAGTTTCATTTTTGGCCAAACCTCGTACATGACTGACACAATTTGATATCTGATGATTGCATTTTAGTTTTGGACCGTGCAGAACTTTTATAAAGAATAACCTTTTTTTTTTTGTAAAATGAATATTAAAAAAGTTTCCCATATGCCGCCAACTTACGTAGACACACTGTATAAGATTTTTTCTATCATCTAAGCTTAGATGATTAGCATTATGGGCTCTCCTTCTATAATGTATCATTTAAAGTTAAACAAAGAAGTATTATTTTGAGGGACAAATAATGATAAATATTAAAGAATAAACTCTATACTCTATTTTTTTGCAAGAGAAAGTAATAAATCATTTAATTTTATGGCAATTCGCTTTCTATGTTAGTCCGAGTATAAATATTTTTCTTCAATTCTACCTATAATGTACTGAAGGCATCATAATTTTAGGCCGGCAAGACCCCGCTCTAAAATTCGTCAACCTCTTGGGTCAAATACAAAGAAATAACAGATGTTAACCCGTATTTACGTGGAAATAATGTGATAAAAACCTTGACAGATACATTCTTCCATATCTGACATACTATCACTACTTGAGTCATATGAGTCTACTTGTATAATTAGAGGTTCAACAGTTGTATCTACTATTATATCCAAAGACCACATTTTATTTTCTACTTCTAATACATGTTCGACACATTTTTTCCAGTTTTCTGGGAAGCATTAGATATGGCAATTTGAAATAGTTTTTTTATATCTTCTAGTTTAAACCTAGTATTATTTCTGGCTACTTCACCTTTCACTTGTGCCCATATAAGTTCTATGGGGTTTAGTTCGCAGTGATAAGGTGGCAGCCGATATACAGTTATATTTTGTTTCTTGGCTATTTCATCAATTACAAAACGTGTGTACTTAGCTTTATTTGTGGCGACTTCACTTTTTACTAGCTGCAACAACTCTAGTTTAACACTATCTGTAGGATGTTCAATATTTTGCTGCATCAACCAGGATTGAATGTATTTTTAAGCCAGCTTAAAAGAGCATTTTGTACGCGCTTCCTGCCTCCGAATGCCTCTGTTCCAGACCGGAAAACAATTTTTAAATGGGTTGCTAACTTAAGGGCAACTGGTTCTTGACTTTCCTAAATCAAGACAGCGATCCGAGATGAAACTGCTGCTATTCCTCAAGATATGGTGATAAAAGTAATGCGGCACTTCTAGGAACGCTTTCGTATGTGTGTCGCTGCTAACGGCCGTCACTTACACGATATAATTTTAAAAACATAGTTAAAAAACCTTAAAGTGTGCTCTTTTGAAAATAATAAAAGTTTAGCTTCATATTTTATAGTAGACTTTTTATTTGCTACCCAAATGTGGAGTCCATTCTGCCGCACGCTGTATAATCGAATACGTTTTTAACAATCTGCTTTTCGTTTACAGTTAAATGGCCGAGACATGCGCGTTTCTGCGGAGAAGCCATTTTACAATACTGTAATACTTTGAACAATACTTTAACAATTTATAACCACTCAGTTGCACATACGGAAAGATATTAAAGTATATATAAAATTTATAATCCTTATTTAACGCAATTCGGTGTATTTCTACCTGTTCTTTGCACAGAGACTGGTGCGTCTATGGTTTACAACCTTCTAACCGTCCCGAGACATTTTTATTACTATCTCTTGCAAAAAAATAAAGTATAGCTATTTCTTGTTTTAGCAATATTATGCTATAATTACTGTAAGCCCTAAGTGTAACTCTAATTGCGTAAAACTAAAATCATGACTGAAAGTAAAGAATGCTATTACTAATACCAAACATTATTGTCATTATATTGTTATTATTGTTTATTGCTAATATTTTTATAAAGAGCAAAAAAATTGGTTAATTAATTTTTCAACTTATGTACCAAATCTATACTTAATTATTTTTAACAAAAAATAATTTACTATTTATTACATGTCTCTATAATTCGCGTTATTGGATTAAATTTAAAATAAATCATTGATTATCTCACTACCTAGAACTATTTTACTTTTTTTATTATTAGTCATTGTTTCTCCTTAGCAATATTTTTCCAAGTTTATGCGTATAAGTTAAGAATCACCCTGTATATTTAAATTGAAGATATGTTTTGTAGTTTGGCGGATTCATTAAATGGATGGTATTTATTTGGGTACACGCCAAAATTAAATTAAAAGTACTAAAAACCAAAAAAATTTCAACAAGTAAAAAGATAATTAAAAATCTGTATATTTACTTAAAAATATATTAGCAGCCTGTTTTAGATGAAAATAAAGATAGGTATTTTTCTTTTCTGATCCTTGTACGCCTTTTTTATGAATATAACTGTAAAATTAAAAGTTTCATTTTTTACGCTTTTTTCCACAAATAAATGCTTAACTTAGGCTTTAATAAAAATATATAAATAGCAACTTTGTTATTTTATTCTCGTTTCATTACCTATATTTTATATTTATTTATAAATACGGTTACAAGCTTAAAACATACCTGTTGAAGCTTCGTGTAATTTTGTTTACAAAATCCTACTTCATTAGTAACGTCATGTTTGTTCAGGTATATCGTTTTATGTTGTTATAGGCGATTTAAGTTAACATTTTTGTGTGTATTTGAGCTCCTTAGTAATTATTAATACGGATAAATCACTTGTAGGTGGCTGACTCTTATACCTTTTTTAGATATTAAAATAAAATTTGGTACGTACGTATATTACATAAATTTTGTTGTTGTCGCGTATTTAGCTGTTTTTTGTCACTTTTGGTTTAGCTGGAAATAACTAATTCTTACTAATCACCTTATCCACTATTTTTAATTCAAAAAAAAACCAGGTATATTTATTTTTATCTCTACCTGTTAGTATTCTACGCGATGTTAGACGGTCTCGTTTTCACGAATTTCCCGTAAACCTTTTTGATTTAGCGAAAAGTGTGTGCAATAAACCTGTCTTAATGTGGCAAACAATGATTCAGTAGTAAAAGAGAAGAATTTTGAATTTTCATTGTCTTTATTAATTTATTCACACAACGTTTCGGGCAGTACTATCTCTGTCCGTTCTCAAGTGTGTGTTGTGTTCTCGGATTTACGCTGCGGACGGACAGATATAGTACTGCCCGAAATGTTGTGTGAATAAATTCTTAATAAAGAAAGATGGGTGTGTCATGTCATCTCTACTTTAATGGTGATTGTTAACTTTTTTAATGTAAGTTAGTGTATATGTAAATTTAGCAAGTTAACTATTTTTTCCTAAAAAAACAAGGTGCGCTTTTTAAAATTTACTTTATGTGCTTAACCAAGGAGCAAATTGGGGAATATAAATGACGTATTTTTTGAAAACACCTCCATTAACCCCTAAAGCTGCACCCCCAGTCACTTAAAAATCTTAAATGGCAACCCCTTGTATGTGGCACGTCTCTGGCAAGCTTATGAAAAATTATTTTCTTTGGTCATAAAAAAGTTGGGTTAAAAATAAAAAAAATACCCATTTATAATTTTAGAAAATTAAACCTTATTTTTATTGAAGAATACCATAAAATACCCAAATAAATTAAGATCAAACTAATTAAAATTAATAATAAATTAAAATAATATTTCCTGTAGGCTAACCCCCTGAAATACAAAGGGTTGGTTTGTTTTGGTTAGTTTCCTTTCTGAATTTCATCGAAAAAAGGTAATTACAACTGGTCTTTGTTGTTAAGTGCTTGTGCAACACAACTAACACTAACACAACTTCTTATGGGGCGTGGCTTAGCTCTACAGGAGTAGTACTTTTATATAATATTATTATTTAATTAATTTCACATAAATTTAACTGGACATTTCTGCGTATTCTTTATGAACAGTAAGGTATGATTTTTCTAAAATTTAAGGGTAGTATTTGATTTTACCCCAACTTTCTTATGACCAACGAAAAGCATTTTCATAGGCTTTCCAGAGAAGTGCCACATAAGGTGTTGCCATTTAAGATCTTAAAGTGACTGGGGTGCAGCTTAAGGGGTTGATAGAGGTGTTTCGAAAAATACGTCATTTATATTCCCCAGGTTTATTGAACGGTATTTTTTTCATTTTTGATACTTGCAGTGGTATAGAAAATAATATGACAATTGTAAGTTTTAAAAAGGCACCCTGTATAACCTTGCTATTTATAAAAATGTTTTACAATCTCTTTACAAAGTTACCAATCAAGTTCTCTATTTAAGCCAACGTGACCAAGAAACCTAAAAGCCACCGTTCTATACTTTTTACAGCAAAACACAATTATAAAAAATAAAGTTTGCTCTTCTATAAAAAAAAACCTTGATAAACCTCTTTTCCAAGTATTTCAGAGCCGTTAAAACTTTGTTGAAAGAAAGCCACAAGCGCTATTGAAAAAGTCAGTTGAAGACAAAACGAATTACACAACAAACTAAGTGGTTCGTTCGGTTGAGTGGTTTTTATCTTGTGCTATTAAAATTTTATTTTATGCTCTAAACAATTTAAAATCATATTTTTTTAAAGATTAGCAGGGTAATGATTATATAAAGCCAATTATGAATACATGAGGTATTAGGAAAATATTGTTCGCAATTTTAAGAGGTGATTTCTTGCACTATTTTAAGCAAAAAGTTCATAATAAATTAAATTCGAAAATAAATCTTTTTGAAGAAAATCGAGTCGTAAATAATTAAATTATTCTAAAATGTAAACAATTTTAAACCATAATATTATATATATATATATATATATATATATATATATATATATATATATATATATATATATATATATATATTGTAGATTTCTTGGGGTATGTAGTCCTTTAATAAAACTATATATAAAATTTTGCATAAATATAATATGCATAATAAAAACAAACAAAAATCAAAATTCGTTAAATATATTAAGTACATCTGAAAGGGTAAAAAATATGCAATACCTATATCGATGTAGTATCAGTGTATGTATACCACCATCGATAAAAGGATGGTGTTTGTTGTTCGTTTTTACATTTTACTGTGCGATTTGTTTTGATATTGTTTTGATGTAAATTGACATGTAATAATTGTGTTGTACTATGTTTTAAGGTAAGCGATTTTTCTTGTTGTATTGTACCACCTAATTTTAGAATATTTATTTGCAGTGTTTTGACCATTTTATTTTGATAAAGGCTTGGGATGCCAGCCGAAACGTCAATAGAAATTGCATTTATGCAAAAATTTTATATATAGTTTTATTAAAAGGAATACATACCCCAAGAAATCTACAAAAAAAAATATACGTTTTATAGTCCAAGAAAAGATATTATCTAAAAGTATATATATATATATATATATATATATATATATATATATATATATATATATATATATATATTTAAGATTAGCAGGGTAATGATTAGAAAAGCAAACTATAAATACAGGTGTTAGGAAAATAATATTCTGTAACAGGCCTGTAAGTCTTTGCAAAGTATTCTACAAATGTTCTTGTATCTGGTAGCCTTCGTTCAGAAAAGCGTTCTTCGTAAATGCGTCTAGCTTCTTCAGAATTGCTATGAGCCTCTTAATAAATACAAAGCATATCGTACCTATATCGTAATACTGGCGTACCAAAAACATCTCTTTCCTGTCAAAATACACGACTGATACAGTAATACACATACTAAAAATAAAAAGTGATTAAATTTAGGTAAACATTACTTTCTATGCAAGAAACTATCAAGAATTTTTTTCTCAACGTAGCACTATGGATAGAAATTCATTTTTGGTCAAAATTCTGAAACTTACCAATCTAACTTAAAATGGGGTGCTTTTTACTGGATAAATAATATTATAAATTATTACCAAAGCTTTTGGAAACCTAAAACTTATTATATCTTATAAATTTACACCCCCTTAACATATTATTTTTATTGTACAAAATAAACTAAAATGTCAGCCTCTTTGGTTAATTCGGTAGTATTCTAATCAGTAATCCGATGATTATTATCTCATATGATATACAGGGTACGACAATAGGTATGATTTTTTAAGTGGAATACCCTGAATATTATATCACCACCAAAAAATATTTTAAAATGCTTTAAAAAAATACTACATTTGATGTGTCTATTTCAATTAGTTTCGGAAAGATGACCATCCAAATCTGAAAAATAATTTTAAATTATTTTTAGAAGCGTAATGGAGATACAGCTTCCCAACTTTTTTATTTTTTAACGTATAAAATAAATAAAAACACTGTTTTGTTGGGTAGATTCTGTAGAATCCATATCTTTCATCAGAATGCTTTTATCTTTTAGGATATACAGTGTAGGACAAAACATCTTAAATTTTAAAATGGAAAACCTTGTAAATTATAAAAAAATCTTGTATCTGTCCTTACACTCAGTAGTAGCAAAAGTAGAAAGGCAATTGTAAGTACAAAAGCTGATAAGAAAGAGGTAAAAAAATCTTTGACAAAAGTAGCGAGACTTCGCGAGGCTGCATCGGAAACACAACAATAGCTCTTATTATTTAAACTCATTTACTTTTTTAGTAAACAAGGTTAATAATAAACTAAGTAGAATTAATGTTGTATATTTATGTTTACTTAAAATACATTTTCAAGTTTCTTATTACCCCAATAGAAGTCGTCATATCCTTTTATAATTTTGCGTACATGTAGTTTGGAGTATCTACTTTGAAATACACAGCATGAGCCATTAAAATTTCAAAGTTGCTTTGTGGCCAAAATAATGGATTTCTATCCCATAGTGCGTAGGTATTAATGTTTTTTGCCTACCAACACCATATTGCTAACGACGTTACCAATTGTGTGAGGGATTTTGTTTGTTTTTTCGGAAAATTGTATTTAATAAGCAAGAAAAATATATTCATTCATTTAACGCTGGTAGGCATATAATTTTAAATAATTATGGTGCAAATTTTATTGATTTTATTACTAAAAATAAATAAGTTTAGCTTTTTTCTCCGAAACGGCTGATTTTTGAACAAATGTTGTAAAGAACTGTTCCCTAACACCCCATATTTTTGGATATTGGTGCACTTACGTCATCGGGGACTATTACCACATGGAACAATCTTTTCAAGAACATAGAGCCGGTGGACTACCAAATTATTTTAGTATTTCACGATTATACTACAGGAACTTATTTTAGTATTTGAAAATAGAAATATATATAATTTGTATTTTTTTAATGTATTTACATTCTACTTTATGTTTTAGATTTATTTTTTCCTGGTATTGTTTTTAATATATCAAATCAAATTAATCAAATTATTTATAGATAAATCAATTGACCAGTGTAGCAGCATGACAGCAATGCAAATAGCTACCCTTAACATTTTCATTACAGGTTTACGCAAAATCAATAAAAATATCCCAGTTTTGTTTTACAATCCCATACACTATCGTTTGTGCTAACCTTTAAGCAGCTGAAAACCACATTAAAATAATAATAAATTATATTAAATATAAAAAATGCATTACTCCCTGTTTAAGCTATAAATACAATAATTTATTATTTTTTCTATAAATAGCATGAACAACTCGAAAAACAATTACTCAGCCTTGTTTTCTATAGGAAAACACGGCTAAACATAACTTAAAAGGAAAGTACAATATAAAAAGAGATTTTATAATAATTGAAAATTATGATCCAGTTGAACAGTTTTTACTGAGTGTAGAAAATTAAATATAAATTAGATTATCACTAACTAGTTCTGGCGACCAGTTTTTGGCTCCTATTCAATGGTGGTATTTTATTTAAAATTTATATTATTATTTCTACAGAGTTCGGTAAAAATAGCTAGGCTCTACATTTTAAACTAATAAATTGGTTTAATTTTAAAAAATAATAATTTTAAATTGCACTAATTATAATCAATCAATCAAACGATTTACTTATACAACAACAATTTTTATACAAAACTTGTTAATGCTTTTTTTTTAGTCAGATAAATCTAACAACAGGCAAAAATATTTAATAATTTTTAACTGTAACTTATCCAAAATAACAAAAAGCCTTAAAAACAAATAACTAAGTTGGTGGCAGATAAGTTCTTTTTAAACATTGAGGGTATGGTGGTATGATCATTAATTTGCATATAATCATGCAAAAGATTTAGAAGTTGTTTTTCATTTGCGCAGATTAAGGATCATACCATCATACCGACTGGCTTTAAAATTTCGATATTAAAATATCAGAACCGTACTTAAAAAGTGTAAGTAGAGAATGCTTAGGAAGTTTTGTTAAGTTCTTTTGGTTTATTAAAGTTATTAACCTAAAATGTAGGGTTAATTATTTTTATCAAATTTTAAGTCTACCGCTCCGTATTAAGATAAAACCCCAATGTATACATTATTGGCTTCCACCATTGGATAAATCAAAAAGCGTGGCAATGCAAAAGTTTAAGTTCTATTTATAAAATTCGATTTTAAATAGGGAGAAGGAAAAGATAAAACACATTTTTGGTTTTTCGGTTTTTTCCGGATATTTCCAAAAATACTAAAAATTTTTAAAATTTCGAAACAGCATAATATTAAGCACATATGGTAAAAAATATGTTTAACGGTTTTATTGTACTAAAAGCTAATAACTAATTCGGTAAGTCCTACCAGATCGCACCCATCTTCTCACCAATCTGGGGTATTGATCAGATAAATTATGAAATCGTTGGGCGGAGCGTATCCAGAGTAAATATTATGATAGAAATTTCATGTGTCCAATGATTTAATTATATTTCTATTAATACTCCAGATTGATGAAAAGACTGGTACGATCTGGTAGCTAGGACTTACCGAATTATTTTTTAGCTTTTAGTACAGTAAAACCGTTTAACATATTTGGTTTATTTTCAAGTTTTTAGTTTTGTTGTTAGTTGATACTTTTCATTCTATTGAGTGCACTTAATGCCTCACTATAACTAACCAGAGCTAACCAACGATTTTATATTGGGTATTTGTGGAAAATATGTAATTCGCTATTTTGTGACGGCACCATCTTGGATTTTAATTTTTTTCAGAGTGAGCTCTATTTTACCAATCAAGCTCTTTTATTTGATACCCATCTTGAGGTAGTTATGGATAAAATATGTAATCAGCCATTTTGTGGCAGCGGTCTTCTTGGATTTTATTTTTTATGGAGAGCTCCATTTTACCAATTAAGCCCTTTCATTTGATACCCATATTAAGGTTTTAGTGAAGTAATATATAATCCGCCATTTTATATCGGCGGCCATCTCAGTTTACAATCATAAGAAATGTATTATATTGTATTGTCATCAAGATTAAGAGTGTGTAACAAATTTCAGATCGATCTGTCGTCAGGAAGGGGGTCAAATTTCAATTACTAGATTTGACCCAAACAAATAACAAACAGGTCAAGTTAACTAAAACGGTTTAAAAACCTTAACTTTGTTCTCATTTAACCGACTTCGTATATCTTACCAGTTCCAAGATGCCCATACGGGCCCTCCTCAAGGAAGATAAAGTTTTTAATAAGGAGCGCTCGATTTTTGTATTTGTCCGAAAATATAGGTTATGTTTGTGACCTCACCTTTTTGCCATAATATTTTTTTATCTGAAAAAATAAACCAATAATTGCATACCATAAAATAAAATCACTAAAAAACATATAAAAAAATGTATCTCACCCTTAATAACGATTTAAACGTAAATTCCCTGTAAAAATATCCAAAGGTCAGTGACCCTGTTTACAGGTTTTAAAATTCTGTAACTGCAGTACTAATAACTACTCAATTTAACTATAAACAGTAAAAACTAAACATATATTAAAGTCCAATGACTAAAAAGCAAAAAATAACACCAAAACCTCGAAAACACCTTCCAGTACGATTGTAAACAAAGAATTACGGGAAAAGATTACGTCACAAAATTTAGCGAACATAGGCTTAAATGGGATCGAGCGCTCCTTATTAAAAAGTTTATTTTCCTTGGGCCCTCCTTATCTTGGATACGTTGTATAACCATCAAGGCTATGACAATAATGTACCGAAGAATTCCTGAATCACAACGAAACCATGAAAACATATAATCCCAGTTTAATTAATAATAAAGTTATTTGTTTAAGATGTTTAACAGTACATTACCTCAAAGAATCATTAATAAGTTAACGGTCTGGTGACATTGGTGCTTTATTATGTTAAGACAATAAACGTTTATTTACTTAATATCTAGATCTGAGCAAAAAAGGATCATAACCATTTTGTCCATAACGAAAACTTTAGTTGGATTGCCAATGTTATAACCTGCGCGAAACAAAAGTTACATTTCATGGGCGAAAAAACCGGTTTGTGCGCAAGCCACTTGAGGGTAACGCACGCAGTGCCAAACAAACTATCCGCATTATAGGAAAGAACTGTTGACGGCGTCCTAGTTTTCTGTTCAAAGTACGGTAGCTAATGAGCGTTACGGTCAGACCGCGGACGAAGAAGGGTACGGGGTGCCGGTGTTTGTATTTTGTCACGGCTTTTAAGTGCGCATGTTCGTCCACCCACTGCGCAAGGTCGTAAAAATCCGAAAAATGCTTCTTGCCACTGCGGATCTAAATGTGGGTTATCTATGAGGTTTAGGCATTCCGTATTATCCACTAGGGTAAGTCTGCTTAAAATATCCAAAATTGAGGATAGTTGGTTTGATATCTAAAAAAGGTATTTTGAAAAGGTGTTGAGAACTTAATTTTAGACCAATGTGCAAAATTTAAAATTTATAATTTAAAAAAAATGAAAAATCCGGTCAACTTACAAATCCTATTTTTTTTTCTTCAGAATAAGTTTTCTAACTGTAAAGTAACAAACTGATTTGAGTGAAATTTTTCTTGCTAACCGTATTCGAAAATGACTATATAAATATTAAAATCAAGAGAATGTGGGTTTTTAAACCGTTGCGTCACAGCCCAAGAAGGGTTTTGGTTATGCTTATGGTTTTATTTTTCTGGGTTAATATATACTTTAGTTTACACCGGATATAAAAATGTTTCACTTGCCATTTACATTCCTGTAAAAGTTTACAAAAATGACCGAAACAAACTTTTTAGTAAGTTCAATGCATATGCTCGCCCGACAAGGATAACTTTATTGTTTTTAAACCATTGGCCGAGATGTATTTAAACACGGTTAAATACGTGACGTATATGACGTCACTGTTTAGCAAGAAAATGTAATGTTTTTAAAATGGTTTGAACCGTATTAACAATAAAATAAATAATAGTTTAAAAACTAAAAACACGCTTTTATATGCAACCGAACTAAAAATTAGAAAATAATTTTTCATTACAAAGAGTTTGTCACTTCAGAGTAAAAGCGTGGGGTGCATTTTACTATTTTTTCATAACTTTTCCCTCATAGATATTTGCAAATAGAATAATTATAACATTTAATATATTAGCACCCCACGCTTTTACTCTGAAGTGACAAACTCTTTTGTAATGAAAAATTATTTTCTAATTTTTAGTTCGGTTGCATATAAAAGCGTGTTTTTTTAGTTTTTTTAAACTATTATTTATTTTTCATTTTTTAGTCTCGATATATCAATTAGTTTTTTAAAATAAATGCTCCAGTTTATTTACTAAAAATTCTTTTGCAAACAATTCTTGATTTAAAGCTAAAGTGGCCACATAATTTTCACCTTTTAAACTCCGTTTTTCTACGTACTACTCCGTATTTTACATCTTTTATTATGAAATTGAAAAGAGTCAATTAAAAACGCAGCAAGTTATGCATCAATTGCCCTTGCGCATTCGCCATAATTTAAAAACAAAAGGAATTTATTTATCCTGGCGGTGCTAATCAGGACAACGGGATACGGTTTTTAAATTATTGCATTGTCATCGGTCCTTGATACTTGTGCAAAGTTTCAAAGAAATTGAATCGCTGGAAGTTGGTAAAAATTAGGCTCAAAGATTCCGTTACATAGATAGATAGATAGTTACAACCCAAGCTAATAAAAGCGTGTTAAAAATGACTTTGATTTATTATGATTTTTGTATTTTCTTTCACATTTAAAACGAGAAAATTTCAAAATGGGATATGGCGACTACTCTAAGTGTGTACACCTGTTTTTCTAAGAGCTATAGTTGTATTTTAAAAATCTAAACAAGATAGATCATATTATAATTGTGTATTTTATTTATCTTAAAGCCTACCTATGTTGCAAATATATTTTGTATAAAATGTGCAATATCATTTGTGTATCAGTTAGAGTTTAAATCATTGAGTGCATGAATTCACTTTTAATTAAAATATATAAAAAGAACTGCTTTACAAAACTGGTTATGTTTAAATAGTATATTACATTACAAGTGTGGAAAATGACTAATTTCACACGAGTGGGAATATTGTAGCACGAGGCGTTAGCCGAGTGCGACAAACCTACGAGTGTAAGAAAGTCATTTTCACACGAGTACTGTACACTATTTTTCCTACGACCACAAATTATTCACCAAAAAAAAATAAATTAAAGTTTGACTGTTCAGAAAAAATAAAAAACAATTGAGAACTTTGCAACACTAGGGTGATATTTACTTTGCAACACTAGTGTGATATATAATTTTCCTCACTGCTATATTATACTGTTTTGACAATATTTTTACATCGAAAATCACCTACCTCAAGCATTATATAACTTTTATCATTTTGGAATTTAAAAAGGCCCTCACTTCATAAAAATTGTATGGTTTTGTTAGGTAATAACGGTAATAGTTTAATACGGTTTTCTGCTATTATAAGGGTTTTTTAAAAATTATCGATTCTAACATATTTTAGACACTCTTCTAAATAAAACGTAAGTGGCGCATATCCAAAATATTCCGTTTTTAAAAAATATCAGTAAACAAACTTACGGGACCGGGGAGTGAAAAGGGGTGCTGGGTGGGGTTACATCACATGTAAAATTAAGTAAAAATAACAGTTTTTCCTCATATTTTTAAGAAAAAATATAAAAAATATGAAAATTGTAAATGCATAACATAAAGTCCTAAAAGTAAGAAAAAACGACTACCAAACGTCAGTTACCATGCAAAATATGGAAAGCATTTATGGAAAGCATTTGGCAACGTCGGAAGGGTCTTATTCTATTTATGAATGGATAAAAGAAAGTGGATTCATAAAGTGTGTATTAGCCTTAGGTTTAATTAGGATTAAAAAAAAGATTTAACTAGTTGTTTGAGTACACGAAGAAAGAGATAAAGGAATTTAATCTATAGGCTTTTTTTCTCTGGCGCTTCAGGTCGAACGGTCAAGCGGCAAGGCTGCCTCTATAAGGTGCGTGCTCAAAGGTAGAAGGGAGATTTTTAATTTGATCTACTTACCTGACAACACTGTGCCAGTTAGTGAAAGTTGTTTTTTGTGGTTATGTCTATTTTTGTTTATGTTTTTATTTTTTCGTAAATTTTATTATTACTCATTTCAATATTGAAAGAAAGCTTATACTGTGTAGTAACTTAACGTCAATAAGATGATTTTCGCTAACTTGGGTTCTACCGTTTAAGGTAAGTAAAAAGTTTTTTTACTGTCACTACAATAAATGTCACTTGCAAAACCAATAGCAGTTTTTAGAATGACATCATAATATGTATCACACGAGTGTTGTAAAGTACTTTGCAACACTAGTGCTGTAAAGTACTTTGCAACACTAGTGTGATATAACGCATTTTCTATGCATGAAATCAGTGTGCTATTTGCTATTTTCACAAGTGGTCGTAGGAAAAATTAGTAGCGGATTTACATATTTGCCGCCCCAAATTTTTTAATATTTTGTTTGGGAAAAATTTTTGATGGCCAATAAAAAAGGTTCTCGCTTCCATTTTTCTAGTCGTACGATGTTTCTAAATTAAAATAAACAAATTATGAAGTAAATCTGCCGCCCCCTAAAAATTTGGGGGCCTAGGCTCTATCCTACTCAGCCTGCTGGTAAATCCAACACTGTTAATACTGTTTATTAAAAATAGTCTTTCCTAAAATTTAAGAATTAAAAAAATCGGGATATGTCTAACAATTTGTCGGTCACTGTACCAAACGGAACTATTTCTTTGGGACCATTGGCCAGGTTAACAATAGACACTCCTTTCGGTATTTGCAACTAAACTTCAGGAATAGCTTTTACAAATAAAATACAGGAACTTACTAAATTTAGAACAAGCATACGGGATAGCCCGTACCGTCTGAAACAAAACTTAAACTTTTTACTTAACTTCACTTAAAACTACTAATTATTCTCTCCCTTTAATTATTAATTTTTTTAATTCTTTCTAATTTTCTTTCTTGGGTCAGTTTGTGTATATAATAGCGTGTTTTTTGCAATTTTTTTTTCGGTGCCATCGTGAAATTTTGTTGAAAATACCCCAAAAAAATCGTAAAGTCTCAGCCCCTAATATTAATATTAAAGACTCACTCAAAGCTTGTTAAGATTTTTTATTAAAATGATGCGCCACAAGACCACAAACATTATTTTTTCACAATGGAGTGCTCAGCTGTGACCTTGACATTTAGAGCTATCATTGATAGACCATAAATTTTATTGTTTCAAGTCTTATAAAAGTATACCGAACGTTTTAGAAGTTAGTTCTGGTTAGTAGTAGCGTGTAGGTAGCGCCTTTTACTTTGCACAAAGAAGTTAATATCGTTTTTAATAATACTATTTTTTTGAACTTTCAAGAATTTTTTAATAATACACGACGTTTTGGATGGTATCTGTCTCCAACTGTTTTCAAGTGATAACGATACCATAGTTAATATCGTATCTGAAAAGCTTATGTTAAAAAAATTAGATACAGACTATCCACTATCCAGGGATGTGGTTTACAAAGAGGACAACGGACCAAAAATTTTATTTTTCAAAAAAGTCATTCTTAATGATAAAATTTGCTTGTAAAAATATAGTTAACAAAGAGAAAATGTTGATTTTGTATACAGGGTTTGCAAATACTTAAAACTCATCTCCAAGAATAAACTACCTTTATTTTTCATTTTTAGGCAAAATGTCGTTAAGAAAATTTGTTTAAACTAAAGCTTGTAATAGATATAAAAATAATACAACGTTTATATTTGTTTACAGCTAAAAAATTGTGTTGTGTAGTAATTTGGGGGAAGCAGGTATTTAAAAAGCAAATTAAAAGAGTTTTTTAGACCATTTTACTATAAAAATTTAAATGAATTAATTTTTGATAACTCCAAAATCAATTTCATTGAACTTATTGATACCCTGTAACATTAATGAAGTAATCCAAAATGCTCTTTTAAATACACTTTTAAATGATATTTTGCTTAAAAATGAAAAATAAAAGTAGTTTACTCTTGGAAAAAAATCATGTTTTTCAAAATTTTGCTCTGTATACAAAATCAATATTTTCTCTTCGTGAATCATATTTTTTACAAGCAAAATCTTTTATGAAGATAAACTTTTTTGAAAAATTAAACTCATCGTCCAATTATCCCTTGGAAACCCCATCCGTAGATAGTCTGTTTACGAAGTTTTAATAAAATATTGAAAACGTATCTTTCTTATGCCATTAATCAGCGGACACCGTGTGTATGTAAAAAGGATGTCCTACAAATAATTCTCCTATTTTATTTGACTTTCAAAAATTTAAAAACCTTATTTTTTTCCTTTATTATTAAAAATTAAGATTATAAATAATTTTTATTTCTACCCTTTTTCTTTGTGTTCTTAACACATCGGATTGCTGCTCAAATGGCTTTTTGAGAGGACACTTTTAAGCCGGTATCATTTATTTGGATACTTACTAGTCAATACGAATCGTCCATTTGTTATCGTAACCTTTACAGCCCTTGAGTCAAACTTCTGGTTTAAAAGCGGCCTCGCATTTGTAGAAAGACATAAAATAAACCGAATATATTGGACATTGGAGAAAATTGATACAACATAAATACAACTTTAAAGCTATAAAAATTAAAAATAAAAAAAAAGTGGGTTGCATTACATCAGTATGGCTTCAAATCCATAAAAATTATAAATACAAATAAAATATAAATTGACGTGTTTTATAGAACTACAATCTTTTGTTCATTTTTGCAGAATTATTTTTCTTTGTACTTTTCTTATTTTTATGGCCCTGTTAGTGAAGTGTATGTTTATTATTTGTGATTTATTTTCGTATTTAGCCAGTATTTGCGTAGCACACTGCTTTGATTTACGTAAACAGATATTGATTTATAAATATTTAAAAAATGATAGTTGGACCAATTTTTTTCTATACAACAGTTTTTGATGGTATTAGATAACAGGGGTAGCAGGGATTAAATGTGTTTATTGACGAATGTCAAAAATTTATTACAAACAGGAATTTTCTTTGTTAACGTTTAAGATAATTATCTAAATAAAACAAAAAAATATTTGTCCTACAAAATGTTAGGTTTCATCAAAAAGTACCATATCACCAACATGTATGCTTAACGATGTCGTGAAAAATAGCTACTTACCAGCTGATTTTTTTTCTGTTGATTAAATAATGCCTATATAATTTAATACCCATATTGTTCTACAAATTGTGAGGTACGTCATCCAGGTTTTTAGAAATTCATCAAACTAACATATTTAATCTCTGCGGCCCCCGTATGCTATCACCAGTAGCGTAGCTACTATGGGGCTAGTTGGGGCAGTGCCCCAGGGCCCCCAAGCTTATGTCACTATGAATGAAGATGCATAAAAAAAATGGGAAGTGAAGAAGTGAAAGAAAGTTAAAAAGTAGTAAGGACCTTTTTTTTGCCCTTCAAATTTTTAGGGGCCCCACACAAAAGTTGGTTGTCTCGTCATAATAAAGCTACTCACAAAAAATTAGCTTTTTAGTAATGACTGGTAAAAATGGTCCAGGGATCCCTAACTATAACCACTATAGAAATACAGTAGTTTTCAAAATTATGTAACATAAAAATGGGAACTTTGCTACTTTTTAAACATTGTAATTTTATTAAAAACTAGTAATTAATTAATTTATTTTAGGTATTCTGAACATTTTTTTAATATACAATGTGTTCTGGTTAGAATTGGTATTATACGGGAATAAATGGACCAAAGATGTTTAAATTTTTTAATAGGTATTTTGGAAAAAACATTCGTATTATCCAAAATTTAAAAAAAAACAAAATTTTTTAAAAATTTAAAATTATACCGGGCCAGATATAAATAACTAAAAATTAAAAAATGCCAAAGAGTAAGGTACTTTTTTGTTTAAAAATGAAACAATCATAAGTTTATTTTTTAAAAAGTTGAACAGTATGTCAAAATATTAAGCTTAAGCTTTAAACAAAAAAACTGTTTTTGCGGTTTTGACATTAGGAATTAAAACCTTATCTACAGTTATCACTTGAGAACGGTTGGGGATAGACATCATCCAAAAAGTCGTGTATCAGTTACAAATAAGAGACTAGGGCTGGCAAAAACCGTAAAAAACGAAACCGGTTAAAAAAAACCGTTTGGGTTAAAACCGGTTAACCGGTATTAAAAACCGGTTTTAAAACGGTTTTCAAAACCGATACACCGAAATCTATTTCATTTACGCCGCTCCTTTCTTTTATTCTAAAATAATTTGGAAGACCAAAAAAAAAGGTCCTCACTTTCATTTCTTTCAATTCTACGTACTAAATAAAATTTTTCCCGGAAGAACCGCTTTTCGATTTTGATGCGATTGTCCAAAAAAACTGTACTCGAAAACCGATATTTGGAAACCGCTTTTTTAAAACCGGTTAACCGATATTCGAATACCGGTTTTTCAACTAACCAGTTTCAAATACCGTTAAACCGGTTTTCGGTTTTGGCCAAAACCGCGGTTAACCGAAAAACCGGTTTCGGTTGCCAGCCCTATAAGAGACAATGGAGGTCCAAAAAGCAGTATTGTTGAAAACATGGCTTTGTGTGTTTGTACCACATCTCATACAGGGTATCTCGTATGGCATGGCCCTCATCTCAATATTTAATTTTTTGGATTTTGGATAAAAGTAGTGTTTTTACAGTTTGAAAGATTTCTTGCAAGACAGTTCTTTTGCTGCTATTTTTCTATCTGCGAACGAGCATTTTTCTGTTTCTAAACTGCCATTTTTCATGCAAGAAGAATATGAAACGCGATATTTTTTTTTTTTGCAACAACCCCGCAATTGTGGTAGTTATTTTGGTAATTTTTAAGATACTATTTTTTAAAAAATTATTATTAGATAATAAACTTAACCTAGAAAAGCGTCAAGTGTTGGTTAAAGGATATTTATAAATAACAATTAAAAAATTAATTTGTGCATTCTTTTTTTTTTCAAAAATTTTACAAAATTATTAAATAAGTTGTTTTTAAATTTGGGTAAATTAGTACACCTTATTGCCAAAATTAATTGCAGCAAGAAAATTCACACTGTTAAAGTTTTAAATAAAATTGCATGCAATGCAGCAAGAAAAATGTGATCCACGAAAACTTTCAAACTGTAAAAATAGCTTAAGCGATGGTTATTTCCAAAAATAGCACAATTGTTCGCCTCTATTTAAATGGTATTTTTTTGTGATATTAAGTAAAGCATCTTTTCATTTTTAAATAATATCCCATCAAAAACATAAATGTGAAAAACGTGAGCCAAGTTCAATATTAAAATTATGCTTAGCTGCTAGCTTCGTTGCAAAAAGCATGGAGATTTAAATGAGTGTTAAGTTTTGTACAAAATCCAAATATGTACGAGATCCTAAAGTATCAACGGTTCAAACGCTACAGTGTAAAAACCTTTTTTGTCTGGGGACCCCACTAACATCCCCTATTTTTTAACTTTTTTATTTTCAGGTTTTTTCATACATTTACATACCATTATCAAGCAATATTCCAAATTTCATCTTTCTAGGTTATCTGGAAGTGGGTTAGGTATTTTCTATATGCCAGTCAGTAAGTAAGAAAATGAAGACACGCATTTTTATGTGTTTACGTTAAATACGTTTAAAGTTATGGAAGGGTCAAAAGTGGCACCAAGTGGTTCGTCTAATATTACACGCGGCGCTGTAGCCAGCTCCTTTGCTTGAACTTGGCTTGACACGCAGCCACGTGTCTATTTACATTTTTATAGTTGGCTTAGTTCGACTTTATCAAGAAATGCGGGTTGAAACATTTTTTCGGTTGCTCGGATACGTTTTTTAAACGATACACGTCATTACTCACAGCCTTCTTAAACTTATGAGCCGTGAAGGAGGAAATCTGGCAACACAGAACAGTAGGAAGGTCAAGTAAAGTTTAGAAGTAAACGGAAACAAGTTTAAACGATTACCTTAAATGTTTTTTGCTGTTTTTAAAAGTTAATTCTTAGCGTATATTTATTATATAAAGAAAAAATAAGTAATTTATTGTTATATTTAAAAAAGGACCAGTGCCAGGCCAATATGCCAATCATTGTTTTTACGTTTAAATGTGCGCGTATAGTTAGTGCGTACAGCGTACATTATGCACGAACGTGTTGCGTTTCGGGCCGCAAAACAAATTACCCCAGTTATATTAAAACAGAGGGTTATCAAACAACATTTAATTTCCCCATAAACAATGAAATTAGAAAAGCCTGGTTGTGCGCTATTGACCGGATAAGTGTTTATTTATTAAAAGTAAAAGTAGTACCTACTCGGTAAATGGACAAATATATTTCACGGGTAACTAATTAACTAAGTGTGTTTTAAAAAATTAATTTAATTTGATATTAATAGTGTGTAAAGTGCACCAAAAACAATTATTTACCCCTAGCAATATCCTAAGGACTATATCAACTAATGCGCATAAATATACTGGTAAGTTCAACAAAAAATATTATTTATATAGATATTCTGAAAATTATTTACTTAATGCGGTTTTAGGGTAAATAAAGGGAAAATCAAATTTAAAGCGTTTGTTATTTTAAAGTGCATCTTATGTAATACAAATTAAGCTTTTATATTTATAACTAAAGACACATGCTTTTAATTTATTTTAAGTATTGCAAATATTACTAAATAATAAATGTTTAGTTAAATTTAAAAAGCTACATTGGTCTGTTCGCAAAAAATGCATAAAGAGTGGTCGAAAAACTTGAAATTTTTAAATCCTTATCAACAAATTTGTATAAGGCAGAAAAGTTCCTGATAAGTTTTGCAGACACATTATTGCTTTTAGGGCAACTATAGTATTTAGAATTATACCTATATGTTGTCTAAACCATCCTAAAAAAATTAATACCTATATTTTATTTAAAACACCTAAAAAATTAATTACATTGAGAATGTTATCTATTAGAAACTCATTTTAATATTCCTACTGTACAATGTTGTTTGCAACGTTGCCTTTCTTACTTCACGGCTCATAAGTTTAAGAAGGCTGTGCATTACTTGTCGAGCGTCCTGTCTGTAACAATTATAATGTATAAAAAGAAACGAATAGAATTTTTTAACACGTTAATTGTTAAATTTTTTGCAAATAAATAGTTTAAATAGTATATTAAGTAGTGTCGTATCGATATTTTATAGTTTTAATAATAAAATTGTTTTATTTATTTCGTATCTCTAAAAGTACTTGGTCTAGCGACTTGAGTTTTGGATATTCTCTAGCTTAAAAATTCAGCTATATTCCTGAATTGTTTTAGAATATTAGCTTTAAAGGTTTTTGTGTTATTTAACATTATGTAAAAAAATCCTGTTTTTTCGAAAAAAGTCGAAAACTTTTAGGCTTTACAAAATACTCTATATAAATAGTGGAATCACGTTTTATACCTTTAATTATAAAACTTTATGCTAGAAATACGTTAAAATGACAATTTTTTTGATACAGGGTCAAATTTTTGAGAAAAAAATGATTAAATTTGGTCAAAATTTTTAACTTTTTAGTTTCTTTAATTTTTCGGTCATTTCTAGAAGGAAATCTAACGGCAAATTATTTAGAGAATTATTCTCCTAGATATTTTCTATAGGATAAACAGGTTTTGATTAAAAAGTAGTTCGGGTCTTGATGGTCAAAATGGCCTCCGACGATGAACATGTTTTTTTTAACGAAAAATGGCGCTGGTAGCCAAACAGTGGTACCCAATTTCAATAGGCTTCTGGAGACCGTGATGGACCTCTTCTGTGCAAAATTTCTAACTTGAAAATTGTGACCTGTAGCGTGTTCGCAAAAGTTACACATATACATACATACATTTTTCTTTAAAGCAATTACACGCCATTATACGGCATTTGATTTTTCGAATTTACCCTATGGGTATATTATGATAGTCGTTAAGAAGAGAAGTTGGAGATCGCAATTATAAAAAAAAGTACCTCTGTTCATTTTTAAACTGTGCATTTTTAAAATTATTATACTAAATAAACTTTTAATTTGGCTGTATATCTTTTTATTGATATCCAGAAAAAAACCCGAGCTAACAAACACATGAAATTAGTACCACTGTTATTATTTTATAATGCCTTCTCAAAATTAGTTTAACTTATTTTATGAGCTTACAAAAGTTGATAATTTGTTGACCAGTGTAACCATAGATTATGTATACCTAATTATTTAAAGCGAAAAAATTTGTTCTGCTCCTCTACCGAAAAATTAAATTATTTATGTCATGAACTACTCAAAAATTATAAATATCTCAAAATGATATTAGAATTGTTAAAAGCGTGCCTTATTTTTATTCCCAAAACGCAAAAATAGGCCAACATACAGGCTGTTCCTTTTAAAGCAATTTAGATTTAACATTTAAAATACTGAGATGGTATTCACACCTTCAGAAATGACCTGTGCGACATAAAGTTAATATTCTTTTAGGGATTTATGCTTTTATCCTTAATTTTTTTAAATTCGTAACTACGCATAATTAATAATTAATTTGTTTTCGTTTTTAATTGATGTACGGATGTCCTGTATTTTATGTAAGGTTTAGTAAATAACAAATAGCGTGGCAACAGTGCGACAAGTGTTAAAATAAAATGCTTTACTATACCGGTATGGAAACCAAATCGTCGACCATACACAAATCAGGCACTGAATCCCTTCCAACGACTTGCTATGTACTCCCCTAATTTACCGCTGCAACGAACGCGCTGATTTCAGTTAGAGGCTTCCTCAGGCCCACTGCTTCCGCCATTTGTTGGAGGAAGATGCGAAGAACACACATCCCAGCACGAATATTTACTATTCTTTTAATTCCCTATAGTCGACCAGGGTCCTAATTTTCGAGCATAAGAGAACGGACTCGATCACTTCGCCAAAATGATCGTTCACTTCCCGGGCTCTTTTTCTTACAGTCGCGTGATGGGAGCAGTCGTTTGCGTTTAAGAATACCTATTTAAGCTTTTCGAAAGAACTCCGCCCACTTTCCTCATGAGAACGCTGTTCCCCAGTTTCAAGAATAAGGCAGCAGTTGGTTTATACACCTGGTTGCAAAATTTTATGGTAAATCTGGATTCTCTAAAGGAAAAGGGGATTACATAAAAAAGTCAGTCATTACCGTTTTGTGGAACAATCTGTATACACCCTAATATTTTTAAAATATGCAAATTTGGAGACCCTACAACTTTTATAGAAAAACAAAAATATTAGACTTTCTTATACAATTGGACCATACCGTATACAGGGCGTTTTCTAATTGCGGTAGGAAAATTTAAAAGCGTATTCCTAGGCCAATTTTATGAAAAAAAAAATAAACATAGGTCCGAAAATGATTTGTTTCTAAGATACAGGGTGTTAAACAAAAAAAAAACATTTTTAAGGATATCCGAAATTTCTTAATCCGATATTAATAAAATTTGGCTGTGATATTGGTTGCAATAAAAGGTTGATTTAGCCATAACTTTATTTGAATTTGTAAAACCAGTGGCAGCGTAGGACGCATTTTAGCTAATAATATTGACAAGAACATATACGCCACTAATATTTTATTTTTTTCGGATAAAACATCTAGAAATTTAAATTTTGTGTTACTTATTTCTTTACGTAGCTTACTTAGTTTTTCAAAAGTAACGCTAATTTCTGAACCATACAAACATTGAGACAATTTTTTTCTAAATAATTAAGTGTTATAAGTTTTTATTAGCAACTATAACAACAACGAATACTTGACGAAATACCGTTTATATTTAGTACTACAAATTATACTAAAATAAAAGTATTTTTCGAAATTTTAAAGTTTTTTAATAGTACATACTGTATCTTGAGAACAAAAAAAATGAGGATCTATGCTTAAATATTTTTTTTATAAAATTGGCTTAAAAATACGTCCCTAAATTTTGTTATCGCAATTAAGAAACACCCGGTATATAAATTTCAAATAAACTTTAACTTTAGTTTAAAATTAAATTTTTCTTTCATTTTTGTAACCTAATTTCATATTTTAGTTCTCTCCAGAAGCTTTAGAACTAAGTTTCCTTTATTTTCAACAATTTCCTTAGCGCTTTTGTTAAATTTCAAACGTTAAGCTGCTAAGGACCGATGTTAAAGTGAACTTGGCTGATTTTGCCAAAGGAAACTCTCTTACGCTCTATCTCACAAGTTAGCTTATTCCTCTGTTATTTGAAACAACAAGGATAAAGTGGTTTATCAGGGAAGATGCGATGTAAAAACTATGCTTTAACTTTTTATTTTTTTATTATTTCATTTATGGATAACAAATAGTCTAGTCAAGAAGTTGAATTTCTGCGAAAAATAGTTACAAGTCTTCTAAAAATATGGTTCATGGCTTAAACGATTCAGAATGGCATCTAAAAAAGATTCTATTTCTTTTGGTGTAATCGCAAAGTTTCCGCCTTTGGCTAGAACGGAGATTTCATCCTCCGATAAGTTTCGGTCGATTAGATTGACAACTGTCCTGGTGATATCTAATTGAGGTTTGGGATTGGAATTTTTTGATATTTTCTCAAACTTCTTCATTTGGCGTTCTGTGCATCTTTCCAACTCGTTTTCCATGCTTCTGTATGAAATGGAATCTAGTTAATCCCAGTCAGTTCGGCGAAGAGTGTTGCTTAATTGGTAAAAAGGGAAATTCGTTTTTTGTCTATTTTCGCCAGTTCCCTTCTGGTGTTCTGAATCCTTTCCCTGAGAAGTGCCAAAGAGGATAAAAGCTAGGTTTTCATTTTTCTAGAGTCTTGCAATTGTCGGTGTAATTTAGATAGTTCCTCCCCATAGAGGCGACGAATATACTGTGTAAGGCTTTCGCGGCCATCTTCTGCTAAACTTAAGATTTTTGGGCTATTCGGTCGTCGTTGTAGATTTTGTATCCTTAACGTTTTGCCAGCATGAGTGGTTGGCATCCTCAGAAGGCTCCTAGTAGACTACTTGCGTACTACTGTGTCCCAGAGTGGACTCAGCGAGTATTTATACTGTAGCCTAGTCGTCAGCCTAATAGATAATACACACAGGGAAAGACCCCTTTTTTTGGTCATCCATTTTATTTCTGTTGGGCTCCGCGACACTTTTAGCCGAGGAGTCCTGAAAGAGTTAACCCCGGCCCTGGTATAGTGTGGGTTGAATAGTTCGACTTGGAAGGGGTGTATTAGAAACTGAAACTGAAAATATTTGGTTGCATATAATTCTTCGTCTGGTTACATCTCTAGTATGGTAATTTTAACATGTTTACTTTGTACATCCCATAAACTAAATCTATTAAACACTAAACTAATTAATTTTTCGCAATCTATCATTTTCGCAAATAAATTATTGGGAAACCTCTTTAAAATCGGTCAAATACTATCGAAAAAAACAATTCTATTTGAATTTGACCGACCACAGATATTTTTGGCCGAATGTATCTGGCCGAATTGGTCGCACTGTGACCAATTTAATATTGCCCTATAGATTTTATTCTACTACAGACATCGGTTAAAAACGGTCGAAAATAAATTCGGTCGAATACGGTGCTAGGTACTCTGACCGCAGCCTTTACATAAAAGCTTTTTAAATTTAATTTAATTGGTAGCGATCACAAGTGGCTGTATTTGCTATCGACCTTATTATACAAATTATTGGTAAAAATAATACCAAATAAATGAATATTTTTTACCAATCTAATTAAACTAAGGTTATTCGAAAAGGAAATAAGTTTTTGTTACAAAACACCGCTCCTCAGCATCTCAGGTTATTTATGTGTTTATGTTCTAAATAGCTGCAACCAGGAGATTTGCGGATTGACTCTAATGTTTTCGACCTATTTTTTCAAGACTAGGTGTCGAACCAACATTTTGCTGATTTAAGTCATAAAATGTTTTATTGAAACATTTCATTTGTGTTTTATTACCGAGGAATATTTTCGAAGCCTACACAACAAAATTAACGCACTATGGGAAAATTATGTAGTATTTACTGAGTGTTATTGATAATTTAGTTATTTTAAAAGCTTACAAAATTCGTTAAAGGTGGGATCAATTCATGAAAAATCATTTATACAGGATGTTTTCTAACTACTGTACGAAACTTAAAGAGGCGATTTATAATGTTTTTATGAGAAATAGTTTCGATTAACATATATCCGGTCTTGGTTTATTCCTAAGATACAGAGCGTTTTAAGAAAAGTAGGTATTTTTTAAATATTCATTAAACCGGCGCCATTGGTGTGTCAGTGAGTACCACAGCCAAAATTATTTAAAAAGTTACGCCACGGTCCTTTTATAGAGTTTGTTTTTTCAAATTTTGCAATTAAAACTGGAATTTTTACATTTTCTATTTACTTAGCATCTAGTTTGATTTTCAAGAAAAAAAATTAAAACCATGGACAACATGATATAAAAACCAAAAATAAACAATTAACAAAAGTTTGCCTTAAAATAAATAAGCAGTTGTATACTTTTATCAGAAATTGTGATTTTCCTTAATTACTTCAAAACTCTTTATTTTTTAATTTTGTATTTTATCTTTGTTGTCTTAGTTGTTTATAGATAGTTTTAAAAATAAATTTACGTGCCTTTATTTTGTTTTTCTTTTAAATGAAGCGAGATATGAAGAAAGTACATAGAAATAAAATGTCAGTTAGCATACGTTTTTTCAATAATTTTGGCTATATATATTACAAGCGTACTATTATAGTTAAAATCATATTTATTTCATTCTGAAAGCGATGCCGCCAAGTACACAAAAAATGGTAAAGTAAACAAACCTTTTCGATAGCACATAGCCTCTGACAGAGCCTGATGACATATTTTTTGGTTGAATAAATAAAAATATTGCGGAAACTCGTATCACATACTTAAAAAACATCCTCTTATTTCGTCTCTGGCGTGTCATAAAGCCTGTAACGCGTCGTCGGGTTAAATATTTTTGCTGCAATAAATCATTGTTCACAAAAGGGTTTATTTGCTTTATCATTTTTATGTACTTGGCGGCATCGCTTTTAGGATAAAATAAATATGGGTCTAGCTATACAATAAGTAAGTGTCTCAGATTTAATCTGTGCCCGGTGATGGCTTAGCGTGTAAGGCTTTAAGTCGTTGAGCGCACAACGGACGTGGGTTCGAACCCTGCTGAGGCCAAATACTTATTTATAAGTTGGTCGGAAATTTACTGGATAGCTCAACACCAGACGGACAAAGTGCAAAATGTATCGACGCTGAAGGCCAACAAAGGACCAGGGCGCCGAAACATACTTTGCCGTGTCCTGCGCAACCGTAGACATGCGGACCCCACTCAGTTGGTAGGTTCAGTAGTGCTGTGCGGCCCTATTCTAATCTAATCTAATCTAAGTGTCTCAGATTTTATCTAGGTAAAGGTACGCGCACATACGTCGGCATCGGATGGACGATCGGAAAAAGTAGTTTTAGTAAATTTAAATGTCACACACGCACATGCGAATCATGAGTGAATCTTAAAAGCCAGCGCTTTTTATCGGGGGTGGAAACCCCTGGATTAAAACCCTCAGGTAAAAATCGGCTTAGATACTTGTCAAATAACGTAATCTCTGTCCTGTATTGCATATATGAAACTATTGTCCAGATTTTAATATTCTTGCAGGATTTTTTAAACCGGTGCCTACCGTCCGCACATACGTGCGCTGCTTCATTTAATTTCAGTGGGACCATTTTTTCCGATCCGTACCGTCCGTCCGATGCCGTCGTATGTGCGCGTACCTTAAGTGGGTTAAACAGTTTTGAAGATATTTAAAAATAACGGCTTTGTAACTTTAATGCACTCTATCTCAGAAAATTAGTCGGGACAACGGACAACTTTTTTTTATAAAAAGACATAAGAAATCACCTCATCAAGTTTTGTACCGTGATAAGAAAACGCCCTGTATAAAAAAATGTAAAAAGGGCAATAACAAAAGATTATATTATAAAAAGCAAACGACTTGCTGCGGCTGCATTTTGTTTTCATTCTTCGTAAGTTAGTAATATATGTACACTATTTTTTTTTACGAACCTGTGCCTATTTTAAAACTAAAAACACAAAATTTAAAACTAACACACACTCTTATAGAAGGTATTTACTTTAAACTAAAATCGTTGCTTAATTAATCCAATTCTTGGCCAAAACACTTAGTATGTAAGGCTAAATCAACCTAGCTAACAAAAAATACAAAAACATAACAGATCAGGGTCTATTTTTTACTGAAGCAAGGAGCAAATGAGTAAGGGGGCAATATAAGAATCGAATCCGATTAAACAGATCGTATTGAACCTAATACTGTGTTATTCGTTCTAGATTTTATTGGATATATATAATATGGTTCTAAATCCTTTTAAATTTAATAAAGAGAAGGATATACAATGACAGAGAAAGCAAACAAATAAGGAGAAACCTATATCCTTTATGTTGTGATATTTTTTAAAATTAATTTCATTAAAAAAAAGACAAAATAATAACGCAAAATCTTTTAGAAATATTTAAGGTTATTTTATTTCCCCTATTTGCTTTCTACACTTATCAGCTTTTTACTTAACTGTCATATTTTAAACATTTTTTAAAACCGTGAATATAATACAAATAAAACTCACGATCGCTTTAAACTCAATTTAGATTGCTAGAAGACCAAAAAAGAAAAAAACTTATTTAACTTTTACTTTCTTTTCACCTTAAAGTTGCACCACTTCCAATCTGGCACTGAAGCGGTCGTTTCACGGATTCGACCTTGATTGGGCACTATTTACCTTTAAAGAGTGGTGAACATTTTTACGAAACTAATTTCTTATTTTATTTATTTCGTTTATTTAGTTTACCGTACAATCTTACTTATAGTGGGGTGGGTAAAACCCATTTAAAAGAAAAAGACTGGTAAATTTTCTTTAGAATAAATGGTTTAGGTACCAAAGTTAAAGTTGAGGCCCATTTAGAATGGCATGTACATGTTTTAATACAAAATGCGTAGGTACCATAATATGAATTTTTAATAGAGGAAAGTGTCTAATTATGAAATAGTATCCCTAATATGGAATACCGGCATATCTCTTAAACGAAAACTCACGCACGCAATTAGAAGAATTTGTCTCTTTTTTTATGCCCATTCACGAGTAGTAAGTGGTAACATGCCCTATGGAAGAAAAGAATCAAGTCAAAAAAGTGCTGTTTGCCTAAGGGATATTTTCTTTGTTAGCTGCTTACAACAGCTCTTAGCACTTTCATTTTTTGACAAATCAATGACGTCAGTCTTACAGCAGCTCACAGCGGTTGTTAGCGGAGTCGGGAGATGTCTAACCACTGTCTAACAGGATGAAAAAACAAGGAGGGGAAATATAGCCGAATTTGAGGTTAAAAGTCAACCAAAGTTGACTAAATGTATACCAATTACAATAACAATAGCATGTGTGGAAAATCATGTGAAGGATTAATTTACCTGCCATTAAAGATATTGCGCATTTTTGTTTTAAAACTGGAGTTGCAATTTTGTAGGTTATATTATTATTATATTTTTATGTCATTTGGCGGTAAGCGCTTTTATTTTTTCGATTCACATTATAATGACGTCAGCTGTTAGACAAGCTTGTTAGCAGCTGTAAGACAGAAGAATTAGAAAAATATCCCTCTAATAAATGATTCTTCGCTTACTGAGAGGAGCCCTTCTCTCTCTCATCGTTGGTCTGTAGGAGATTTATTGCTTTTTTATAGGCACTTCCATTTCTGCTCTGAGGAGTCTGAGGTCCAATATAGTTCTATATTCATGATTTTCAATGGAGAAACTTGTGGTGCCTTACGTATGCATCCCTCGAGGGGCTTTTCACTGACCCAAATTTGTACAGGTATTCCCCTTTTGACCTAGTATTTTGATCATGTATCCCCTTGACTTCCCATGTATTCCCCAGGATTTTCTATGTATTTTCTAGGATTTTTCATGTATTTTCCAGGATTTACCATGTATTTCCCAGAATTTTCTATCTATTATTCCCCATATATTAATACATATTTCCCCCTACAGGTACGCCCACATGCATTGGCCTCGGACGGACGGTACGGATCGGAAAAAATAGTTTTAGTAAAATTAAACACACACACGCACATGCGAGTTATGCGTAAACCATAAGTAAATATTAAAAGTAGCGCCCTTTCACCTGGGGTATAACACCACTCGGTTAAAACCGTTTGGTAGGAATCGGCGGCTTAAATTCTTATGAAATAACGCAATTTTTGGCCTTTATCGCACATATGAAACGGTAATGGCCGGATTTTAATTAAAGTTGCTATATTCTCGCGGAATTTTTTAAATCCGGTGCCAACCGCCCGCACATAGACTTTCTTTAATTTCACTTAAACTGTTTTTCCCGATCCGTACCGTCCATCCTATGCCGACGTATGTGCGCGTACCTTAAGTGTGCAGGTGTAAAAACCCTCAGTAAAAACTCCTCAGCTATACGGTTTAACTGGACAGGCAGGACTTTGTTCGTTCTTTTATCCCTAGACTTTTTAGATTGTGGAACCTGCTGCTCGCGGAGGTGTTTTCTTTCCCCATTTAAGTATTTAAGTCTCGTGTCATCAAACTCCCTCTTAAGACACCCACGGTACGTTAGTTTTTGGCTTTTAGCCTTCGTAGATTGTCCAAAGATTAAAAAAATCTGTTGCAACAGTAATCAGATCATCACCTTACAAAAATAATTTCGTAAAAAAAAACAAAAAGGAATAGAAAATAAAATAGCAAGAAAAAAATTAAAAAGAAAATGAGAAGAAATGCCCTAATAAGAAATATGTGGCATGCTGTTCTTGAATAATGCTCATGGGAAAACATGGATCCAGAGCCTTATGTGTGGGCTCTGGGCACATAATAATTTCGCTGGACCAGAGTCTTATATGTGGGCTCTGGGCACATAATAATTTCTGCTGGGCCAGAGTCTTACGCTTGGATCTGTGATTTTGGTAAATAATTTTTGTTGCTTTCAATGTTATGCCAAAGTTTCCAAAGAGTTTCTTGTTAGTTAAATTTAACCGTTAACGGTGTTTATAGAATTTCGTATACTCTAATCATTTTTAAGTTTTTTTTTATAAATCTTAATTAAAATTGATTAATGTAACTATTTTTTTTTCAAAAATAAGGATAAATATATGATTGTTAATAATTACTACTAGTACAAGAGCTAGTGAACCCTTTGAGTAACCACCATTAAAAATATCTTAAAAGAGCCTTTAGAAAATACCACATTTGATATGTATATCTCTTTCAGTTTCAGAAATATGGCCATCCAAATCAGCCACACCTTTTAGTTCGCCTAGTTAGTTAAACCTTACTATGAATGAACTAAATCCTAGCAAAATTTCAAGCTTACATCTCCATTTTTTTTAAATTTTGCAACCATATACAGGGTGATGATGTGCACGGCTGATGCCTACCAGGTGATGATTTTCGTACTAAGCATGCTATGACTCATCACTATATAAATGTCTAGCCTTACAGATCTAACGGTACTCAAAGGGTTCACTGGCTCTAAGACTATACAAACAGTTTTTTATTTAAAATGTTTAAGCAAATTATATGTAAAAACAAAATGGTATTCCATATTTGGTCGCTTTTCTCTAATATAAAAATATTATTTTTAGGGGCCAACCCAACACTTCGAGACAATGGCAGAGGTTTTAGAGCAGACCAATGGGCACGGTTTTGTGGGCGATACGTATGCGCTGACGTTATTGAAAAGCATGCGAGACAAAGGCTTCTAGAAAGATCAACGTCATATGGAAATTGGGGTTTAGAGCATGAGATGGGGGCAAGGGTGGTGATGGGAAAAGTAGTTCCAGTACCACCAGTGAGTCAACCACAGTCTAATGGTAAGATGGTGCGATCAAATTAAATGCTTGTTGCATTGAAATAAAAGAAAACTAAAGCTCCTTACTGCTTGTTATTTTCTTGCACTCATTTGGTGTATTCCTTTTAGGGTTAGAACCGCTCGGAAGGACACCAAAAGTGTTCCTTTTAATTTTTTTACAGTTTTGACACTCTTGACGGTTCAATAATGGTTTCGGGCGGTTCTGAAGCATAAAAGGAAAACACCAATTTATGTTTAATGATTTCGATTGTTGTCCAGAACACTTTTTTTTACAGGTATTTGATGAACGGACCTAGGTTCGCTTATTTTTTCACACTGTCGACAGAGGGCGGGATGAACTATAAGCTACCATGCTTATACGCCATTTATATTTCTTAAAACCTTTTTTTTAGTTTTTATTATCGCGTACACTGTCCTGATAAGAAACAAAATAGTTCAAAATCGTTCTGCGGTTGGTGATCTCAATTAACTCCAAAGAAAAACCTTTGGCTGGTGTGAAAATCTGCATCGCCAGATCCGACAGTGTTCCGACGGATGCTACCTTGCACTGCAAGGAAATAACAAGCAGTAATGAGCTTTAGCTCTCTTTCATATCTATATAATGATTTCGATTGCTTGTCATACTAGGGGAGCCTACAATGCTAAATGGGGATTTACTCGAGCGTCCTAGAGACCCATTGGGTTGCAAAGCTTAGATGATAAGAAGAAAAAAATGTTGTATAATGTATACCTTTTCCTCGTTGGGGGAAGCGGCTATAGACTTTTAAATATGTAAAAAAAATACTATTATTATTTCGGCTTGTAAAAATCGTTCGGGTCGTATCGAATTATATATTTTAGGGTATCCCTAAATTATTTTCTTTAAAATAAAAAAATGGCCACGTTCTGACGTTTTTTTTTGTAGCTCTCTGTTTCCTTTATGTCACTCTTAAATTGTCAGATTTGTGGAATATACACTGTTCAACATGTAATTAACTCACCCTATCTTAATCTGACGCGCTTGACAATTTCTGATGGATATATTTTTGTTTTTTATGATCGGCCCTGTATACGGAACTAAGACAATTTGAGAGTGACGTTAAGAAAGCGGAGGTCTACAAAGTTTTTATAAAAAACGTCATTTTGACATGCTCGAGCATGGTTATTTGATTTGAAGAAAATAAGTTAAGGATAACGAAAAATATATAATTCAATACGATTTGAACGATTTCCACAAGCCGAAATAATAAAAATATGTTTTTGACATACCTAAAGTCTATAGTCGCTTAACGCCCCGATATTTAGGTATACATTATATACCATTTTTTCTTCTTATCATCTAAGCTTTGCAACCCAATAGGTCTCGATGACGCTCGAGTGAAATCCCCATTTAGATACAGAAATGAAGAGAGCTACTACCCTATGACGCTCGAGTAACTGCAAATTTAGCATCTTGGGCTCCCCTATTATTGTGTTTTAAGTATTTTTAATGAAGTAAAATGGATATTTGTTATGACATAAATATTAGTAGTGATAAAGAAGCGAAAATACCGGAAGGATTTTCTCCCCGGGTAGAGTATTGAAGAATATGATTGGTATAAGTTTTTTCGTAGGATCAGACTACAATAATTATTACCATTTACCTATTAAAAATATTTTTTGTCATCATTATCATCATCTTCAATGGCTTTACAACTGCTCGAGAGATTTTGCTGCGTTTACTATTACCTTCTTTTCCTGCCGGTCCTGGGCTACCACCTCCCATTGTGTCGCATCCATCTTTTCCAGATCTTCTCTGATGACATCTCACTTGCAGGAACCATATATGTCACGAAAAACTTTACTTTCTCACACCAGTAATTTATTTATACCTTTTTTGTAAGAGTCCATGTTCAGAGTTGGGTCGTATTCAAATACTCAGTATTCTGAATAGTATTCGAATACTTTTTGCCGGTATTCGAATAGTATTCGAATACATTTGTGTGTTTGGTATTCGGTATTCGGCAGAATATTATTTTGCTCGGTATTCGGTATTCTGTATTCGAATACTTTAGAAGTATTCGACGAATATTTTTTGAGTATTCGAATACCGGCGTTCGGAGTATTCGAATACCGAAAACTGTAAGTAGTATCCGAATATCCGAATACTAAAATTGTCAGGATTTGAATACCAAAAGGGAAGGAAAATAGGAAAAAAGGAGGTAGGGGCCTTTTTTGCTCTTCAATTTTGTCATTTTATCATATTTTTTTGCTCTTCAATTTTGTCATTTTGTCATAGGTTTTATTTAGTAGTATTCGAATGTTTTTGGTTCCAGTATTCGAATTCCGGTTCCGGGTATTCATGTATTCGAATACTTTTTTCTTTCAAGTATTCAAATATTCGGTATTCGAATACTTTCTTTTTCCGGTATTCGTATTCGTATTCGAATACCGATTTTCAGTATTCTGCCCAACTCAGTCCATGTTTTGCTTCCGTGCATGGCTATCGGTGGTATTTTAGTCTTGTAAATTTTAATTTTGACTCTTCGTGAGAGCAGTTTTGATCTGACTAGATATTGCATTGCTTAGAAAGATCTGTTATTCGCCATTTTTCAACTTCCCGTCTGACTTGTTGTCACTGGTGTTTGTTGCTCCTAAATATTTGAATTCTTTGACTAGTTCGAAGTTATGGTCGTTTATGGTAATATTTTGTCTTATTCGTTGTTGTTGTTCTTGCTTGGAAACCACAATATACATTTTGTTTTCTCTTCGTTCATTTTCAGGCCGATATTTAGTGCAGCCTTTTCAAAGCTGGCAATTATTTCTTTGACTTCTAATGTCGTCCGTGCCACTGCATCCACGTCGTCGGCGAAAGCGAGAACAACCTTTGTTTATCATACCTTTTAGAATCCGTACTCTTTCAAGTGTCTGAAAATAAATAGTCACTTATAATACCACTAGTGCTAAATTTATTTTTGTAAATTTTTCCAAGATCACGAAAGTTTTTAAATTTAATATTTGTAACTTTGACACGAGCTTTAAAATTTTATCATAAAATAAATATTTTTCATTTAACCAATTGTAGTTGCAAATATTTGTAATTTTAGAGCTTATCATAGTGTATTATTTTATATTATATATTACTTATATTACTACAGTTGGTAAAATGGTTTATTTTAATTTTTTTAGACATATACCTTGCCTTTGTTTGCTCCTCACTCATGTCTACTACTTCAGTCCAATGATACTATTTTACTAACTGTAGTTGCATAAATTTGTTATTTGGGGACTTAAAACCTTATATTATTTTATATTATGTTGCGTCGCGTGCCTGTATTTCATTCTGAAAGCAATACCGCCAAGTACACAAAAATGATAAGGCAAATAAACCTTTTGAAGGCACATAGCGCTCACAGAGCCCGATTTCATATTTTTTTAGATAAATTTAAAAAACACTGCTAAAACACGTCTCACGTGCTTAAAAACTTCCTTTTATTTCGCCCCTGTCTTGCCATAAAACCGGTGGCACGTGGCGTGGAACTAGAAACTCGTCGGGTTGAATATTTTTTGCTGCAATAAATCATTGTTCACAGAAGGGTTTATTTACTTTATTATTTTTGTGTACTTTGCGGTATTACTTTCAGAATAAATTAAATGTGGACCCATCTACACCAACCTAATAAAATTAAATACTTATAGTTACTAAACCAATAGCAAAAACGTAAGTACGAAACATTGTTTTACTTAACTTATACTTAACCAAAAGGTTTTGATTTGGATACTTAAAAGTTTACTGGATTTAAAAAAATGGGCCTTAGTGAGTAAAATTTGGTAATTTTTTGTCAAATACTTTGTTTCAAAAAATGTAAATGTTTCGTCACATTTCGTGACGTCATATCGATATTAGGGCAGGTCGCATATTATAAAGTCGTGTCCGCGATGCCCGTTCATGACGAAACATTTTTGAGGAGCAAAAACAAAAAAGGTCCTCCCCATTTTTTAGTTTTTTACACGATCTACAGTTTTGCGGGGCACTTGATTTACAATTTTGGGCCTCCAGGACTGTTCGCATCTTTCATTTCGGTATTTTCCTATATCACATTCCATACCTTTACCTTGCCGCGAGGCCCCACAGGCGCGAAGCCGTAGGGCGACCGCCTACACCGCCTAGGCCTAGCTACGCTACTGTGTTAAGTCACTTAGTTTTGATTAGCTCTGGTTAGTTCTGGCCACTAAACACTAATAAGTTTTCAATTCACAACTTTTGCATACAAATTAATGAAAATATTTGAGATGTTTAAAAAACCGACCATTACAACTATTGACATTTGACTGATTTTAAACGTTTTATTTTAGACTTAAGCCTCGTTTTCACGGTGATACTTTTCGCGATAGTTGCTATCATGATAGTGACTGTCACATGAGCTATCATGCTGTCGCAATAGTACTTTCGCACTTTCTCGCTTGCCTAAATAATTCGACGTAACTTTTATGATAAAAGTTGTTGTTTGCGTACGAATTGCACGTGGTACGTGATTTTTACAATAAATCTTACAAATAATTTCAGAAACTGCAAATGAAGTTATAATGAGCCGTAGGCAATTTAACATAAAACATTTTTTGGAAGAATATAAAAGTTTTATTTCATGTTTATGGAAAAAATGCTCTCCCGATTTTAAAAACAGAGTGAATAGGGACCATGCTGAAGAAATTCTGCTGCCTTTATGGGGACTCTCTACATTAATAATAATACATTGCTTACTCCCGTAATAGTTTTTATACGTGTAGACACCTCAATTTCATAATGGGACTATTGAGGTTACTATCATGAGAGCACTTTCACAACAGTACTATCACCGTAAAAGCAAGGCTTACGTCAGTAACGTAATTTTTGTGTCACTCTTAGTTTAGACGGTATGAAGTACAACAAGGTATAACGAAACAGTCAAGACCGGTGGTTAAAATTATATTTCTATTGTTTTAATTTAAATTATTTCCTAATCTATTTTTTAGGATACACCATTTTACATTTTTTAAATATAAAAAATCTCCAAGCATTACTCTATTCAGTCCTGATTGACTGACCCTGCACAGTCTCTTTCATTTTGGTTGAATATGCGGGGTACTCCAGTAATTAGTAAAAATAGAACCCTACTGTTTTCTCAAACCTGAATTACTTTGGTGTAAAACAAAAATGTCACAAACAAAATTGTCACAGCCCTTCGTTAGTAACTGCAAAATTTTAAGTGGGAATAAAGTCATTTGAGATATTCTTTGTTTTTTCTTTAAATTAAGTTATATTTTCTCGTAAGTATTTTATGGACATTTATAAAGAAACAAATGAGCTTCTTGTTAAATATCCTAAGTGTTCCGGAGAAAAAGCAAGCATTTCCCTATTTTTAAAAGTAATGATATTTAAATTAACTTAATACGTGACTTTAATATACAAAAATATTGTAAAAACCCATTTTAATCTTTTGACAAGATGTCAGTTACCCAGTGTTGAATCAAGGCCTGTTTTTTTAACTGAAGCGCTCCCTTACTGGCGTAGAAAGGCAAGGGGGAAGGAGGTAATTATTAAATGTTTAAAGGGTTATTAGAATTGAGGTTGTGAAGTAGACTTTGTAAGTTAAAAGACCTTTTTATTGGTTTTTTGTACTAGTTTTTAAACAACTAAACATGTTTTATTAAAAATAAAATCAGTAAATATGTTTTTTTGCTCTTCTTTTATTGGCCGTTTTTCGATTTTGTCATAAAAACGGGGTAAATAAAGTTGAAACATTCTTCATTTATTGCATTAGCCCCCTCTTCAGGAAATAAAATTAACTACTCCAGTGTGCTTCCTGTGATAAGTTTTAAAGTGAGAGAACTTTTTTGGAGTAACCAAAAATAACTTTCGTATTCTCAAAAAATTAAAGAGCAAAAATCTTTAGGTAAAAAAAAGGTACTTTTAACCTTTTATTGACGCTTTTTCTCTTTAATTTGCGCCCCTCCTAATAAAAAAACTAAATAGATTTTCGTATCCTAAGAAAACGTCTTAACCTTACACAACTTATGTAGTTTTTAACTCTAACATTCTTTTAACCTTAAATTTGCGCCCCTCCGGTCTGGCGCTGAAGCGGTCGCTTCACCGATTCACGCCTAATTCGGCACTGCAATTACCTGGAATACAAGGGGTATCTAAAAAATAAATATTTAAAATATTGTCCTGTAGCTAGTGGCGCAATTAGGGGGCTCCGCCCGCTCTTGACGGTGATTAGCCCCCCACACACAAAAAAACAACATTTAAGGCATATTAATGTTTTTAACACATCTACATCGTAAACTGAGACTGCTCAATCCTCTTCTTTCAAAAAAATGGCCGGCTAGTTGTGCTTCTGACTAGCTCAAAAATTAATACTGCTATGCAGCTAATGTGTGTTTTGTTTCACTTGCAAGATTCTATCTTTACTAATAGGTGAAGTACTCGACAATTGCAACTAAATGAGACATCCTGTACACAATAGGCAAAAACGTCTAAATAAATTTTTGCCTATATTTTAAAAAATATTAATACGATTTATAGTAGCAAATTAAATAAATTTTTAAAAATACCCTAATAACTTATTCTTAGTTATTATTTGCGCGAGGGTTCACCTAGTTCAGGATAGAACAAAATAACGACTATTTTTCCTCCTGTCTCAAAGTATGTCATTTTAGGAATGGTGTCAGATAAAAGGACACAATAGTTTAGGCTAAAATGGCATATACATTTAACAGACGATTTCAAGGAATTTATAAAGAAAAACATACATATACATTAAATAAATTTACAACTTATTCGTATTAAAAACACTTAACATGTATAAAATGATAAGGTATGTAAATAATCTTGACTGTTTTTTAATATGTATAAGAACAAATTTCACGGATAAACCCAATCAGTACAGTACGTAAAAGTACGTACATTTTACATCCATTTTACGTCTTTACGTCCAGGGATCTAAAATGTACGTCTTATGTATGTACTTTAATGTACATACATTTTACGTCATTACGTCCAGGGATCTAAATTGAACATCTTATGTACGTATATCTAATACGTCTTATGTATGTACTTTAAGGAACCACTTATATAAGTTTCGTATATACGTACATACATCTTTTATATACAGTGTATCTAGGTAATTAGGTTGGCGTCATATGGGAAAAAATGTATTTTTCATTTTACGAAAAAAGTTATTCTTTATAAAAAATTCTGCATAGTCGAAAACCTACAATACAATTATCAGATATCGAATTGTGTCGGTCATCTACTAGGTCTGGCCAAAAATGTAATTTTTGCTCAAGAGGAAAGTACCTGTATTTTTTTTATATTTTAGATTGTTATAAAGAAAAGATGTCTAGAAATTAATTACTTCCAAATATACAATTTTGTTCATTTCTAAAAAAAAAAAAATATTTCTGCGAAAATCGCGAAAATTTAAGTTTGTACATTAGTGGCATTGTACATTCTTTATGTTTTAGTAACAATAAATTTTAAAAATATATATTTGAAACTGTTCTATGACATTTATAATCATGGAATGTAGTGCACTAATGTACAAACCTAAATTTTCACCATTATCGCAGAAAAAAAAAATCAAAATGATTTTTTTGTATATAAATAAACAAAATTGCATATTTAGGGGTAATTTTAAATTATAAACATCTTTTCTATATAAAAATTTTTGATATTAGGAAAAATACAGGTACTTTACTCTTAAAAATAACTTTTTTCGTAAAATCAATAATAAAAAAGTTTTCCAAATGACGCCAAACGTAGACACATTGTATAGAGCCTATACAGGGGAAATCTTTTATACAGGACGTTTTTTTCTATCCTTGGTTAGTTCTGATTAGTTCTGGAAAATGTACGTACATAATACGTACAGTACGTACGTACATCAGACCTGCAATATGTACGTACAGTGAACGTACATAAGTCGTCTTATGGATGTACTACGTACTCTTTGTGTACGTACATAAGATGTACGTTATATCCTAAAGTTACGTACATAAGACGTAGGTACATAAAACTTACATTGGCTGATTGGGAATGACTTCGTTATAGGGGAGACTAAGCGCACTCAGCATGGACCCACTTTGAACAACCTTGTCGTGTAGACTTTGTTTTATATTTACCCACCATCAAGAAAAAAGTTTTTGATGTTAGCGAACACTTTACATTAGTTAGTCATTTTATACTTATTATATGTCTGTCATTTTACTCATTAACGACAATTTGGCAAACATGGTTAAATTTTGAGAATGAAAATATACCTATAGTACTTAATCATATGAATAAATAAACAAAGCCAAATTATTGTGTTTCAATAAAAAAAAAATTAACAAAACTATGTAACTTCTCAAAAATACACAAATTGGAAATTAATTAGAATTATTTTGCGGTTGGTGAATTAAAAATTAAACTTAAAATATCGTGCAAAAAAAAATTGGGGCATGCACCTGTACGGTAATTTTAAAACTAACTGCAGTGATCATATTGCATGCTCCAACACGTTTTAGAGGTCGCTGCTAAAGCGGGAAATTCAAAAATTATGAATGTGCCGTTTTACCCAAATATGCCTTATTAGGCCAGTTTTCCATAAGTATGTTAAAACTTGATTAAACTTACTTTGTTTTTTTATTGCAGGTTTAAAATCCAGACTAAAAAAGTATTTCGAACGTCTTCCGGACCATCCACAGACACCTTTTCAAGTGCCCGATTGGTCACTCAACTGACATCGGCAGCCTTGTGTGCCAGCAGTCCCGTTCTTCCCAATAGTGGCTCAGTACCACCAGTAGTTAAATCGCTTATAAGACCTCTGACAGTACCCAGACTTCAGATAACCTTAGTTAATAACAATGGCGACTATCCCAATTATAATTTGGAAAGTCCAGAGTCAAATAGCACAGAAAAGGGCGACAAACAAGAAAAGAGCAACCACGGCAATAAAACTGTGGGCTCTACAAATGACAATAAAGTCGTATCGAGTAATGGAGTCGTGGCCAACGGTAAAAATGAGGTAGTTAAGCCAGTAAGAACCAAAAAGAAAAAGTAGCATGAGTGCTATCTATGTACATGGAACTGAACGAAGGTTTTTGACACCAAATTGAAGCTGTAGGTGTATTTGGTTAAAACTATAAATTTTTGCACCTTTTCTTTATTGTGATCCGGTGTAAAAAATGTACTTTTACAAATACACTTGTAGCATTACTGAAGAGACTGCCTAATGAATACGTTTTTTAAAAGATTTTTTAAATGTCAATATGTAAGGTTATTTTTGGATTTTAGATTTAACTTGTTATCTGTTTTTTGCACAAATGCAAATCCTATAGATTTCATAACTATTTGAAACATCTTTATATTTAACTATTTGTAATATTGTCTGTGTGGAAAATTATGGAAGTTTTTATTTTCTTCTAGTGTGATTAATTAATTATGTAACATATGAAAAACTTGTTTTTACTTTGTAAGAAAATTTTATTCTTTATAAAAATTAGTGCATCTTGGTAGTTATACGGGGCAATTTTTGAAAATATATACCAAAATATAAAAAGAGTTATTCTTAAATACCAAGTCATGGCCTTCTATTATTTTTTTAAAGGTGGCTACAATCAAGTCACTTTTGCTAAAATGTTAGGGAAATGATACAGTTTTTTTCTACTCGCGTGCGGAAAAGTACTCTGTAGTCGCGTGCGGCAAAGTGACACTTTCAGCACTTGTTACGAAATATACTATTTAGTTAACCGCAAAATTTATACTTGTTACTCCGTCATTTAAAACGGAATTAAGTTTGACACCAACGACGAATCAAAATATTATGTTGTATTTTATTAGGTACTACTTCACCATTTTATCAAGAAGGACAAGAATTTCGCTCATAAAAGACGGTCAATATCAAGGACATAGACTTTCTAATATGGAGCGCTCGATCCCATTTAAGCCTATGTTCGCTAAATTTTGTGACGTAATATTTTCCAAAAATCTTTGTTTACAATCGTACTTGAAGATTTTTCGCGGTTTTGGTGTTATTTATTGCTTTGAAGTTATTGGACTTTTATATATGTTTCGTTTTTACTATTTATAGTTAAATTAAGTAGTTATTAGTGGTGCAGTTACAGATAATTTTAAACCTGTCAACAGGGGTCACTGACCTTATTTTTTAAAGGGAATTCACGTTTAAATCGTTATTAAGTTTTAATGCTAATTCTTTATGTTTTTTTAGTGATTTTATTTTATTTTATGCAAGTATCGGTTTATTTTGTCAAATAAACAAATATTATGGCAAAAAGTTGACGTCACAAACATAACCCATTTTTTCGGAAAAATATCAAAAGTTAAGCGTTCCTTATTAGAAATTTTATCTCCTTGGGTAATATGAATCCCATTTATTATTACTTATTTTTTACCTTTTCAAGATAATTATCGATGCGCCTAACAGTGCTGATCCCGTTCTATATGATACAAACTTTTTAGTTAACAATGCTTTAACAATGTACTTTTAAAAATCCTATAGTCCCTGGGCCAGTAATAAAATTGACTTTATGATAACAACTTTTAAAATATTTATAGGTGGGTTCTTTTTGACGAGTCTACCATTAATATTCCTTCATAATGCCATATATGGAAGCGGCGCTTAAACCCAGCCTGTCCAAGTTATTTCAAGTGTCGGACTGGGCAAACGCGTCACTTTTTTTGTCGGACAAATTTACCACAATGTATTATATTCAATTTTTAAACATTCTGCCAAAAATTGTAAGTGTTACAGTCACCAAATCATAAAGCCCATTGGCCCCATTGACATGTTTTGGTTGTCGGATTGGAAGGGTTTCGTAATGTTACCCTTACCATTCTTAGCAAAATGTTGTAAATGCATGTAAAACATTGTGATAAACTTGTCCGACAAAAAAGTGACACGTTTGCCCAGTCCGACACCCGAAACATTTAACATTGAGAGTTGGGTTAAGGCGCGGCTTCCAGTTATATGGCGTTATGGATATTCGTGGTAGACTCGTCAAAAGAAACCCTCCTAAAAAGTTTTTAAAAGTTTTATTATCATGAGGTCAATTTCATTACTGGCCCAGGGACTATTAAATACATTTATTTTTTACTTTTAAACCGTTTTTAAAGATGGGTCTCCATTTGATTTATTCTTTATTTTGAAAGCAATAACGCCAAGTACACAAAAAATGATAAAGTAAACAAACCTTTTTGAAGGCACATAGCGCTGACAGAACCTGATTTCATATTTTTTAAATAAATAGAAAAAAACCCAGCTAAAACACGTGTCACGTACTTAAAAACATCCTCTTATTCCGCCTCTGTGCTGCCATAAAACCGGTGGCACGTGGCGTGGAACTAGAAACTCGTCTGGTTAAACATTTTTGCTGCAATAAATCATTGTTCACAAAAGGTTTTATTTACTTTTCATTTTTTGTGTACTTTGCCGTATTACTTTCAGAATGAACTAAATGTGGACCCATCTATAATTTATTAATTTTCCTGTATAATATAAAGTATTTAAATAAAATTACCTAATATTGAACCATGTGAATAAAAAGATTTTTGTACAGTAGACGACCACACTTCATATTTAAAATAAACATTTCTGACGACCCAATATTCGCATATCTTTTTTAACATTTAAAAAACAACCTTCAATTTTATTTGTCTACGATAAAGTTTCTCTTTGTCTAAAAGAAAAGTGTATTTTTGACATTTTATGATAATGATAAATCTAAGTAAAATTAAATTTTAGAAAAAATTCAAAAATTTAAACGCCATGTTGTAAGTCCCAATTCTTAACGAAACAAAATATCAAAAATTTACTAGATTTACCCATTTTTCTGATATTTTCACTGAAAGTACCCTTTGAAATTGGTAATTTTAGAAAGAATAATAATTTAAGCATTATAAAAATTTTTTAGGAAAAAAATAATGTTTCTCTTTTATTTTTCAGAACCTCAGGATCGAATTTAAATTACCCTGTATATTTTACCATTTTCTGTTTCGCAAATACAAAAAAAGTAACACACTATACATACCTATAGAAAGTCTAATTTTAAGCATTAGGTAAATAATGCTCTTATTGTGATATGTACATTAACTTTTGTTTGTTGGTAATTATAAAAAGAAATCGTACCAAACCTATTTTTAAAAAATCTATTTTTTTTTTTACTTTAATATTTATTGGTATTCTAGTTAAAAGACTTACTGCTTATGCAATTTTAAATAACTTTGTTGGTAATATGTTAGGATCAAACACCGATTTCGGCCAATGGTCGAAAAATACGGCCAAAACGCGTTCTGCCCCCCACCATATTGCCAATGTCCGAAATATCGCTTTCCGGCTATTTAATGTATACCAGAACGCGTTCTGGATCTTTTGAAATTGCCAGAATGCGTATTGACTTTTCGCAGTTAGCCTGAAAGCATTCTGGCTTTTGTCATATTGCCAGAACGCGTCGAACACATAAAAAATCGTTCAAAGGCCAGTGTAGTATGGAAAAATATTTTTATTGTTTATGTAAGTATAACATTCAAATGTTAAAAGTAACAAAATCAACTCTAAAAGAAACAGAGAACATCAAAATACGTAAAACTTTTGGAACCTTAAGGGCTTACTTATTTTTACATGAACTGTTGCGGTGACATTTACTGTTACACATTACTTTCTTGGCCCTACACGCACATTTTCTGTCGACGCAATATCGTTTGCAATTGCACTGTATAAAGCCTTGTTTCGATCCAGATGCTAAACCAGAAGCAGTTCGAAGAGATACAGACGTAGACGGGACTGTTGAAATATCAATAAAGTCGGAGTCGGCTAAGGTAAACTCATTACGGCTATACAGCGATTGCAAAGTTCCATCTTTCGTTCCTGAAAATGGATAAAACATTATATTAAATAGCTGATCTTAATTTATTACCTACCAAGCTGATAAAGTCCAGAGTCATTTATACTGAGTACAACAGCTAACACGTTTCTCGGGGCAAGTCTACCTCTGTCCACATCAGGTACTCGTATAATAACGGTTCTTCCTACATCAATAGGTGGTAACTTTGAATTCGAGAGAGCGATCATTTTCTCGGCCTGCTTTTCCAGTCCACCTTTAGCCTTGACCCGTACATTACTAATATTTTCATTTCGTAAACATCGATTACATATAATGTTTTGTTCACCCCCTCCATTTCCTTCCTTGGCTTTTCCGCAGATGATATGAATAGATAAGCAACAAACTGAACATCTAAGGGAATCTGACATTTCTTTTTCGCATATTGTACATGACATTTTGACATTTTTCTCTTGTTGCTGTTGTTTATCTTCAGTATTCCTTCTGTTTGTCGAATTATCTTCGTCAACTAGATGCAAATGTCCATCTTCTTGTTCGTCTGAATTTTCCGCTATCTGGACGGTTTGTTTGTATGCTCGACGCGTTCTGGCAATTTTAAAAGATCCAAAACGCATTCTGGTCTATAATAAACGGCTGGAAAGCGATTTTGCGGACTTTGGTAATAGGTTAGTGACCAGAATGCGTTTTGGCCGTATTTTTCGACCATTGGCCGAAATCGGTGTTTGATCTAACATATAAACTAAATAAGAAATACTTTTTGTTATAAAGTATTAAAAATTGAGATGCTATCAAAGCCAAAATTTTTTTTTTATATTTTACAAATAAATAGATATATACTCTTTTTAATTATAAAAAAAGGCACAAGTAATGGCTCTTTTAAGTCCTTGTTAAGACCAAATTTGACACTTTTTATATAGAAGAAATATTTTGACCCAAAACCTAGCACAGTATTAAGGCTCAAATTTTAAGCAAGAAGCCAGAAGTACTGGTGAAGAACGTTTGCTACCTTGCATCGTTTACTTGCAACAGAGTGTTTCTTAATTTCTTGCGTTTTCTTTAACTCCTAATAACTTTAGTTATAATTTAAGGAAATTTTTTAAATATGTACTAACATTATTACAGCATTATGCAGATAGGCAAAAGTATAAATGGTCAAAAAACTGACTTTTTAAAAATGTATCACATTTTTTATTTATTTTAAGCCGTTTCTAAAATATTAAGTATTATGCTATTTCATAGTTTTATTGCAAAGAATTAAAAAAGCAGGTCATAAAAAATAATGTTTTAGTTTAACAATCCTACTTCAACTTTTATATTTTATTGGTTGCAATAGCGCATAACCATTTATATCGAGTGGTGGGTCGCCGAGCGTAAAACAGGAAATCAGGTAAATTTAAAAGGGGTTAATTATTGCATCTAGAAAAATGTAGGATAACTTTTCAAAGATACCAATATGACAAACCCCTGTGCCAAGTTTCAAAAAATTTTAATAGGCGAGATCTTGACTTATTCAATTAAGTGTAATTGCAAAAGTTACCAAATTATCGGTTCAGGTAAAACCAAACAAGCACCTTGTAAAATGAATGTTCTCACTGACATGGGAAGAGAGTGTCAATAAATCAGCGACAGTGTTTGTAACAAGTTGTTTGCTGGTGGCTGCCTGTCTGATGTTTCCCATATAACATTTTTGCCGGCCATGTACATTTAATTTACTGGCATTGCCAATACTTCTTAATGGCAGGCATTGGCAAAGGTATCAAAAGACTCGAAAGTGGGCAATTGGCCGTTATTGGGCCACGTGTTGCAGATAAAGTGATGGCATCCGTCATTAATGGTTTTAATGCGTTTAGGATGATGGCATCCATCATTAATACGTTATTGGCAAAAAGATAACAAAAAGACACGAAAGTGGGTAATTGGCCGTTATTTTTTTTGTTTTTTTTTATTCTTTTGGACAAACCACGAAGGCTAAAAGCCTAAATACTAACGTACCGTGGGTGTCTTAAGCGAGGTAAGAGGGAGTTTGTTGACACAGGACTTAAATACTTGAAGATTTGGGGGAAGGAAAGACCTCCGCGGGCAGCAGGTTCCACAATCTAGAAACTCTAGGGATAAAAGAACGAACAAAGTGAGAAGTTCGGGGCCTGTCCAGTTGGACCGTATAGGGATGCATATGCGCGGAACCACGAGTTTCTCTGTTGGGAACCGTGAGTGGAGGAACTATACTGGTCAATTCTTCAGAGCAGAAGCCATGGAAGTACCTATAAAAAAGCGATAAATCGCCCACAGCCCGACGATGGGCAAGAGAGGAAGCCTTTCTGTAAGTGAAGGATCATTAATGAGACGAACAGCTCTTCTTTTGAATAGAATCAAGAATGCTCAGGGTTGTTGGGGACGCCATGCCCCAGATATGAGAACAATATTCCAAGGGAGGTCGGATTTGGGAAACATATAAAGTGTATAAATTAGAAGCGGAAAAATACTTTTTAGCTCGAAAGAGAAATCCAAGCTTTTTGAAGCTGCCGTGGCTATAGATACAATGTGTTTATGCCAGTTAAGGTTACTTTCAAATGTGACGCCCACGAGATTGAAGGTGTCTTTGCTCTGTAGAACTTGGCCGCTCATAAGTAGAGGATGAGTATTTGATGACTCTTTTCGCGACAAGGAACATGACTGTGTTTTGGATGCATTAAAATGGACGAGATTTTTGGCGCCCCAATCCAATATTAAATTAAGATCCTGAGAAAGAGATATCTGCATCGCTCTGCGTTTATTTTCCAAGTCAGGTTTAGTGATGGGTTTAGGAACCTGAAAACTGGAGTGAAGGGTACTATCGTCGGCGAAACTATGAATGAAATTAGTTGTGGACGAGAGAAGGTCGTTGATGTGAAGAAGAAACAGTGTTGGTGCCAGAACTGAGCCCTGAGGGACTCCAGCATTTATTTGGTGAAAGCTTGAAGAATGGCCGTCCACAATAACTGATATACGTCGATCAGATAGATAACTAGAGAGCCAAGTACAGAGTTTAGTTGAAAGACCATAGGAGGGAAGTTTATTAAGAAGTGCTGCATGCCAGACCTGGTCAAAAGCTTTGGATATATCAAGAGCAACGATCTGGGACTCACCTAGAAACTCAAGAGACTTATTCCAACAGTGTGATACGAAGGAAAGAAGATCTGCTGTAGATCTTTTGTGGCGAAATCCATACTGCCTGTCGTGCCAAATTTTGTGTTTTCCAAGTACTTAAGGATTTGTGAATTAATTAATTTTTCCATTACTTTACAAAGAACTGAGAGAATTGAAATTGGTCTATAGTTAGATGGAAGCGATTTAGATCCTTTCTTGGGAATAGGTTGAACACGTGCAGCCTTCCAGCTCTCCGGAAAGATACCTGTGTCGTAAGAAATTCGAAAGAGCCGAGTTAAGATTGGTGCAAGTTCTGGAGCACATTTTTTTAAAACGATTGCTGGTATACCGTCGTGTTGCAGATACTCTAATGACATCCATTATTAATAAGTTATGATCAAAAATGCGTTTAGGATAATGGCATTTATCATTAAATAAGTATTGCAAGTTTTATAAGTTAAATGTCCCAAAAGTTAAAGAACATACTTAAAATTTTGTAATCGAGAAGAATGAGAAAAAAGGCATGAATCATTAAAAAAATTACATAATATAAGTTTTTATGTAGTTACAATAAACCCTAAAAAAATTAAGGTATGTAATGAAATTAAAAAAAAGTAAATCAAAAGAAAACACTTAAAAATAGTAAGTATTCAAGGGACATTTACATTGAATTTTTAGAATCAAAACATAGGGAGAAATATTTTAAAGGAGTTAAATGTAAAAAAAACAATATTAAATATATATATAATATTTTTTATTAACACGTCTTTAAAACTTTTAATAAGGCAACTCCTAATTTCATATAATTTTTTTAAGTAACTACAAACTTAAAAGGTTTTAAACAAAATTTTTAAAGCTCCTAACAGTCTACTTGAATAACTCGCTTTCTTGACTAGCTATCCCAAATCAATCACACAACACACACTAATTAGGTAATGAATACACTTAATTATGTCCATTAAAACACTCTTTTTAAAAAAGAAACTAAAAAGCTAGAAAACCACGTAGAAAACAAAGAGGATTTTTCGGAAAACGATTGCACAAAGCGGTCAAAAGCGTTTTTCTTCATCTGTCAAAATCGCCCAATCTTGTATTTTGGCTAAGCGGGAAATTTGAATTTCTCACTTTCGGTCAAAATTAACCTAGCTAATTATACCATGATTTTATTTTTATTTTCTCAAAAATACATAATAAATATTTTGTTTGACTTAGTTTTTATTTGCATGATTTGTAAAAATAAAATGTTATGTCAATTGAGTGTTTATTTGGGGTTGACTTTTTAATGTGTATTAGATGTTTGCATAATATTGCCACCAATTGCCAACGCTTTACCATCAATGACAATATGAAAAATGTATATTGCCGGCAAATATTGTTTGCTGGGTTGGTTTTACTTGAACCGAAAATTTGGTAATTTTGCAGTTACATTTAATTAAATAATTCAAGATTCTCTCATTGAATTTTTTTTAAAACCTGGCACGAGGGTTTGTCAGATTGGTCTCTTGAAAAAGTTATCTTACATTTTTTTGTAAAATGTACAGGGGAGCCAATAACTAGCCCCATTTAAATTTATGGGATTTTCTATGTACCACTAGGCGACGCACATCGTTTTAAGGGCTAGGCGAATGATTCGCTGGTGATTCAGAGCTTGTCGGTTTTTGTCCTCAAAGGAGCGTGCAAACAGGTTGTTTAGTTGGACGTATGTTTGGCGAATTGTTACAAGGCTGGAGACGGCTTAATAACACCAATAAGGGTAAAGAAAGATTCTTTTATAATAAAGTATTTTTTTAACCCTATGAACTTTTGATTAGGTTTAAATAACACAATAATGTTTATTTACCAAAAGACAGATATTCTATCATATACAGGTAAGTGAAAGATAGCCATGAAAAACATACTCTGACTTTACACATTTTAGCCCAATGCTTGCGTTTGTTTTTCATGTTTACATACGGTAAAATAAATATGTAAATGATTTATTGCCATTTCAATAAAGTAAAACAGTAACATTGGGAACGTTAAAGTAAAACATGATTACTTTTTTCATGGCCTACTTTCTACAATAATAAATGACAGGGCCGTCTTTTACCTATTAGAGACCCTGGGCACGTTAGGATAATGGGGCCCCTATGACCATAATTTAGCCCTGGGCAAGTGCCCATTGTGCCCAATGGGAAAGTGGGTCTGATAAATTGCATATTATGCAAGATCTCGCAAATTGCGATTATCACCAATGAGATTGATTTGAAAGAGCCTTGTAAAAGTTTTTGTATAAAATATAGAGAAACCCGAATTTTCTAGGAAAAGCGTCGAATTTAGTCCAACCTGTAAAGTCAACTTATTTGATAATTACTTTTTGTATGGTATTGGTATTTTCAAAAATAACGACTGATTTGTGTATATTTTTAACTATTTGATGCCTTACGATGTTTTTTATGATTATGAGTTTAAACACATTTTACTTAATGTGTCAAATACTATTTATTAAAATTTGGACAAGATAAATTGATAACGCTGTATTCTAAAAAGAGTAAATAAGAATGGCCTTGGGAATTTTCCTGTCAGAGTAAACGTTTTGCAGTTACATTTTTATAAATGCATTTTTTGAAAATTGTATGGACCAAAAAGAAACAATTTTTAAAAATATATTCTTATTTTTATCAAAGGTAATTATAATGCAAATAACAAGTTTTACAAATATAATTTAGATAGGAAATATTGTAATGGTATAATAAAATATTATTAACTAAACAATAAGTGTATGTATCTATACAACTTTTTTTCTGTTCTGTATTAATTTCTATAAATATATACATTAGAAGTGTGTGTAGTTTTATTTTTATTAGATTCCAGCCGACCCGTGCCTACTTCATTGGGCGTTAGTTATATTTTTCCCTAAACTTCAATTGTAATAAAAATATAGCCTATATGACTCCTGAATAGTGTGAAAGAATTTTTATGATCTATTCAGTTTTCCAAAGATTAACCCTTATAAAACAAATAAACAACCAAACAAACAAACAAAGTTACCAACTTTACCTCTTTATAATATTAGTATATGTACAGTATGTCCCAGGATAGGTGTTACAAGAAAACCAATAATGGACCAAAAATTTTTAAATTTTAAAAGGAAATATTGGGAGAAGTGGTCGCATGGTTCAAAATTAATAAATAAAAAATTATACTCCAATTGGTATATTACAGGGCGAGTTATAACTAAAAATATGAAAAATGCCCAGGCGCTAACTATTTTTTTTTTAAATAGAACAAAATTATATAAGTAAATGTTGTAGGGAATTAAGATTTATGTCAAATGTAAAGTCAAGGCATGAAAGCAGAAAAATGTAAATGTAATTTTTTTACATTACCCATTACAACTTAAATAATGCGAAAGAGGGAGTAACATTTAAAAGAAAATTTAATAATTTTAAATTTTCACTGGTAATACCACTAGTGCTAAAAAAATCCCGGAATAATTTAAGCACGTGTGGTATTCGGTAAGAAAAATATCACACCAAGTTTATGTTAAATAATATTCTTTTAAATTAATATTTGTAACTTTGACACGAGCTTTAAAATTTTACTAAAGAATAAATATTTTCCATTTTACCAACTGTACTTGCAAATATATGTAATTTTAGAGCTTATCATTGTTTATGCTTTTATATTATATATACCTTATATTACTACAGTTGGTAAAAATAGTTTATTTTAATTTTTTAGACCCATACCTTGTTCTCGTTTGCTCTTCACTTATGTCTAGTACTTCAGTCTTATTATATTATTTTACTAACTGTTAAAATTGTCATTTAGGGTCTTTAAACCTTATATTATTTTATATTATGTTATGTCTGAAATACTACAACTGGTACAAAATATCATTTTCTTTAATTTTGTATGTGATTGACAGACATGACGTTAAAACCAATTCAACGATTATGTCATAAAGTTTCCACTATAATTCGCTCCAGGGTACCCCAGGCAGGAGAAAAAAATTCCGATAAATACTTGTGTTGTCATGGTAATGCAACCAAAACTACACATTAGATTGGTCAAAAAACAGTGGTGTGGAATTTTTCTTTTAAATTTACTGCGTTGGGCCAAATATTTTAAAAACTGTAAGGGGGCGTCCATAAATTACGTGAGATGTTTTTTCCATATTTTGGACCCCCTCCCCCTTGGTGAGATTAGGTGAGATTTTCTTTAACCCCTCCCCCTATCTAATCTCACGTGAGATTTATGATGGGAATACAAAACTCTCAATTTCTTGAACCGAAATTGATTTTGTTTTCAAAAAATATAAAAGAGCAAAAAAAAAGGTCCTCCATCCAAAAAGCAAAAAAGCAAGAATACAAACATCACATTTTCCTAGGGGAAGGCCTGCCCCAAAATTTTTGTTTTCTTTTCTACCTACACAAAAATTACGTGAGATTTTCACAGACCTCCTCTTCCCCCTCGTGAGATTTGGTAAGATTTTGCTCGACCCCTCCCCCTAAAATGTCTCACGTAATTTATGGACGCCCCCTAATGCATAATGTAAAAAATTGACAAAAATATATTTTTTTACTTTAATTCTTTAACTTTAAATTTTGATTAACTTGACTCTCTAAAACATTTACTTTTACAATTTTGTCCCATTTTTATAAATAAACGTACTTTACTCTTAGTCATTTTTTATATTTGAACTATAACTTGCCCTGTATATTACCAATTAAAGTAGTTTTTTTTATTTATCAGTTTTATACCATGCGACGACCAGTTTTTCCAAAAGACGTTTAAATATTCAAAAATTTTTGGTCCATTTGTCGGCTTGTAACACCTATCCTGGGACACACTGTAGATTAATAAAAGTAAAGAATTTTTAAACAAGTAATGTTTTTCGACATGATCTTCCAATAATACAGTAACAAAATACCACTACAAATTCTTTGGGACAAAATACTAATAGAATTTACCTGAGTCAAAAAGTTTATCCTTTTTGCTAGAAGAGAGGTGTTTAATTTTGTTTTTTTTTTTTTTTTGAATATGTTATTTAATATTGGATTTTCTTTTAACAAAATTCGGTATTGGGGTGTTTTCCAGGGTGACAAATAAAAAAACTAATACTACCACAAATTCTCTGGGCCAAAATACAATGATCTAATGCAATTTATCTAAGTTAAAAGGTTGCTCGTTTTTAAGATACAGGGCGTCAAAGTTCCCTTTATTTTTTGTACTTTGAGGGAATATTAACTTGAAACCTCATATAACGAGAAAAAAATAGTTTAAAAAATATACAGTAAACTTTGCCAGTACCAAATTTTGTATGAAAATTTCTAAAAATAAATAAAGTACTTGATTGAATATTTTATGGGGTATACAGGTTGTCACAGAATGTTGTTAAGAAAATTCAAAAACAGATTCTACTATTAAATATATGAAGAAAAGATCATAAAAACTGTAATGCATAATGGAAAAAATTGTCCGCATTTCTTTATTTTCAAGACATAGGGTAAAAAAATTCAAAATACCCTTATTTTTTGGTAAAAAATGTTAGATTGTATATAAACCTTATTTAAATAAGTAGATATTTATTGATGTTTTTACATAGTTGCTAATAAAAAATTGTAAAACCTAACTTCTAAAAGATAAATTTCTTTATGGTCTAAAAATATGCAACTTAGTGAATTTTACTTTTTTGTCTTAAACTAAACAAGATACAGAAAAAAATTAAAAGACATAAAAGCTGTTTTTTAATTTTTTAATTTAAATAAAGTACAAAAATTTTAAACAAATTTACACATTTAGTGGCGTACTTTTTTTTTTAGAAATATTCCTTCAGTTGCCGCTCGAGTCGCCACTGGACTTATTAAATGTAATTAAGTTAGAGATAAATCACCCCTTTAACCCCATAAATCCAATTGCCAAATTTAAACAAAATTGGGTAAAGAAAGTTTAAATTATTTTAAAAAGAAAGAAAAAACGTATTTTTACACACCCTGTATTTTGCGAACGACAAATTTCCGCCCTTAAAAATTTTCTTAACAACGTTCTGTAACACCCTGTAGTTAAGTATTTAGTATTACTGTCCTCCTTTCTTTAATAAAATCAGTTTCTTAGCTTTCCTAGGATATCTAATAGTCCTATAAATTAAAAATCCTAATAACCCTGTTATCTGTCTTTTCTGGTAAATGCTTATTTAAAGTTATAAGAGAGAGAAACAAAAGAGTTTTAAAATGTTATAATTATTGTTTTATACCTAGGTTTTTAAATCACTAAATGTGATTTAAAAATTGCATTTCAATGAATATTTCTGAACCTAAAAAAGATTTAAAAATACACACATTTTTTTAAAAACATTTTATTTTATAATATTAAGTCAAAAATAATACGATAAATTAAATATAATTTAATATACACACAACAAAAATAAATATTTTTTCGACTTTCCTTTTTCAGGAACAGAAATCTCTGGACCTTCTTCTTAGCAGACAGTTAATTTATTTCTCACTAATTAATCATCACCAACTGACTTTTTATTTTTTCTTCTTCTTTTGTTCTTAATATTGGACAAAATATCATAGGCCTGCTGGATTTCCATAAATCGGTCCTGTGCTTCTCTAAGTTTAGCTGGATCTTTGCATTTATCAGGATGATTTTCTCTGCTCAGTGCTCGCCATCTTGAAGTAATTTCCTGTTGGCTAGCAGTTGGACTTACACCTAAAACTTTGTAAGCGTTTTGTTCTCCGTGCGGATCCGATAATTCTATTATCTGTTTCCATATTTCGTACCTAAAATATAACTTGTTATAAACTTAAAATACTGCTAAAAAATCTAATAGTCGCTGGGCCAGAAATGAAATGGACTTTATGATAAGAAAAAATACCGTGGTGAAACCAGCCATAACATATGCATCCATTGTTTGGTGGACCAAGACCAGACAGCACACGGCTATGCTTCGGCTGAGCAAGGTGCAAAGACTAGCCTGCCTTGGCATAGCGGGATGCATTAAAAGTACACCAACAGCGGTCTTGGAGACCCTACTTGACCTCCCGCCACTGCATATAGTGGTACAAGGGGAGGCGAGAATGGGGGTATACAGACTGAAACACAACCTGAGCAACACAAAAGTTAGATCAGGACACATGGAAATAAAAATATCATAAGGAGTCCCATAATGGATATGAGGACAGACTATATGACCCCACAAATCGTACCCAGAAGACCCTTTCAGGTGACAATACACCCAAGGGAGAACTGGGCAAACGAAAATTTCAGACTCTCTCTTCGAGGTCAAACCTGGTATACGGACGGGTCCAAAACCGAAGAAGGGTCAGGAGCAGGTGTCTACAGTGAGATGGGAAACACTCGTTTGACCTTTCCACTGGGAAACCACGCCTCTGTATTTCAAGCAGAAATTTTTGCGATCTTACAATGTGCCAGGATTAACAACCAAAGGCCCCGCACAAATTGTACAATCAACATTCTTACGGATAGTCAAGCAGCCCTTGGTGCACTAATTAATCCCAAGGTATCGTCTTGGCTGGTACTAGAATGCCTCGAGGAACTCAGGAACTGGCGGAACGCAACAACACGAGGTTGATGTGGGTGCCAGGGCATTGCGGAATTCGAGGCAATGAAAACGCAGACGAACTGGCTAGAAGGGGTCAGCCACGACATACGTCGGGCCAGAACCAGTCCTTGGAGTGCCAAAGAGCACCTTCCGGAGTGCGGTACAAAACTGGGTAAAGGACCAGCAAAGACTGCACTGGGAAAGGCTTCCTCAACACATGCATGGGAAAATATACATCAGTGGACCATGCACAAAAAGAGCTAAAGAACTACTCAAAATGGGTAGGAATCAGCTAAGAACGATCACAGGTTTCCTCACCGGACATGCTCCAGTGAAAGAACACCTAAATAAAATGGGATTATACAACGGAGATCTGGACTGCAGATTATGTGGAGCAGAGACCGAAACAGTATCCCACATACTGTCAGAGTGTGAGGCACTGGATCACAAAAGACAGGCAATCTTCGGGGATATTAGAGTGCCCCCGGAAACATATGGTACGCACCCAGCAGACCTATACCGCCTTCTTCAAGGAACTAGGGTACTGGAATGGGTACAATAAAACGGGAGTTTGGTACAATAAGCCTTCAGGCTGCAGTGCCACCGGACATGCAGACGGCTCCCTGGGAAAAAAAAAAAAATGATAAGAAAACTTTTATAGTCTTTTAGAAAGGTTTCTTTTGACGAGTCTACCACGAATATTCCAACCGCCATATATAGAAGCGACGTTTTAGTCCATCCTGTCAATGTCAAATGTTTCGGATGTTGGACTGGGCGAATGCGTTACTTTTTTGTTGGACAAGTTTATCATAATGTTTTAAATGCAATTTTTTAACATTTTGCCAACAATGGTAAGGAGAACAGTCATGAAACCATAAGTCTCAAACATATCTTTCGGGTATCGGACTGGGCGGTTTACGTGACTTTAATCCTTACGATTTTTGGCACAATATTTAAAAATTGCAATGAAAACATTGTGGTAAACTTTTCCGACAAAAAAAGGCGCATTTGCCCAGTCCGACACCCGAAACATTTGACATTGACAGAATGGATTAGTGCGCCGCTTTCATATATCGCAATATGAATATTCGTGGTAGACTCGACAAAAGAAACTCCCCTAAAAGGTTTTTAAAGTGTTCTTATCATAAAGTCAATTTCATCACTGGCCTAAAGACTATAAAGAGATCACGCTTAAGTTAAAAATTAAAAACGAATCTTTAAAAATTCAAAAGTATGTATGTACAGGATGGGCCAAATTAAACTTGCACACTTTTTAAGTAATAATAACTTTTTAGCTGTTGCGCCTATCGTTTTTATTTTTACAGGTCTAATAGGTAGATATGTTTTCTCTAGGTTTGTCAATTTTGGTAAAATAGATTTAGTCAGGACCGGACTTACGGGACTTTTTCCAAAATGTTGCATTTAACCTCGTTGCAAAAGAAATCGGATTTAGCTACAATTGAGCTAATACGTTTTTCTTGTAGACAAACTATGGGAAATGATTCAGTAAAAGCAAATCTGTCAATAATTTGAGGATTCAGGAATTATGATTATTCTTGATAAATGATGCGCCCCAAAAAGCATGCATTTCTCTCGATTTTAACAGGAACTTTTTTAGTGTGCTTTGAAAATCAAAAATGTGAGGTTACCATGGTTCCTGAGTTGGATGCTGACCAAACTTAACAGTAAATTAATTACAATTAAACGTATTAGCCTAATTGTAGAATAAATTCCATTTATTTTGCAACGAAGTTAAATGCATCATTTTGGAAAAAGTCTCGTAAGTCCGGACCTGACTAAATCTTTTCGACCAAAATTGATACACCCAGAGAAAACATATATGCCTATTAGCCCTGTAAAAATAAAAAAGATCAGGCGCAACAGATAAAAACATATCATTAGTTAAAAAGTGTGCAAGTTTAATTTGGCCCACATTGTATATTAAAAAAAAAAAACATTTAAAAAAACACACCGGGTGACAACGAAATTACTATCGAGCATGTTATTTCCTTCAGTGAAGACGTACACTTTTTAACACGCTTTTATTAACTTGGGTTGTAACTATCTATCTATCCATCTATCTATCTATGTAACGGAATCTTTGAGCCTAATTTTTTACCAACTTCCAGCTATTCAATTTCTTTGAAACTTTGCACACGTATCAAGGACCGATGACAATGCAATAATTTAAAAACAATATCCCGTTAAGTTCCAGCATTTTCCAGGAAAACCGGAAAAGTGAAAAATTCGTACGTTCTGGCGGAGGCGCCAGATTAGACAATTGAATAATCGAACTTGACAACATTTGCCGACGGGTTGGGAACCGGGATAAGGTTGCAACACCTTAGTTAAACAAGCGTGCGTCCACCCATAGGACGCAACCCCTCGGCAAACGACAGGAAGACCATGGGGTTAACAAGAACCCCCGTTAAACGGGTACAAACCCCGTTACATGCAGACCAACCTGAAACTTGTTCGGAGTAGTTGCGTTCTGAAACCCCATGCAACAGTGAAGCTTTAAATGAAATGATTAGATTACGAAATAGTTCTTGAAACATTTCAATATCACATGACCGCAGAAAACTAATTGATATATCGAACTAAAAAATGAAAAAATCAAGAATTGTGTGCAAAAAAGAAGGAGGAATACTGTGAACTGGTTAGTTCTGGTTAGTTCTGGTTAGTTTTCAATTTCTTTGAAACTTAGCACACGTATCAAGGACCGATGACAATGCAATAATTTAAAAACAGTATCCCGTTATCCTGATTTTAGGACCGCCAGGGATAAATAAATTCCTTAATAATCGTTTTTAATTATGGCGAATGCACCAAGGGCAGTTGATGCATAACTTGCTGCGTTTTTTTAATTGACTTTTTCAATTTTATAATAAAAGGTGTAAAATACATAGAAATACGAGGTTTTAAAAAGTGAAAATTATGTGGCCACTTTAGCTTTAAATCAAGAATGCATGGCGAAGAAATTTTTTAGTGAATAAACTGGAGCATTTATTTTAAAAAACTAATTGATATATCGAACTAAAAAATGAAAAATAAATAATAGTTTAAAAACTAAAAAATCACGCTTTCATATGCAACCGAACTAAAAATTAGAAAATAATTTTTCATTACAAAGAGTTTGTCACTTCAGAGTAAAAGCGTGGGGTACATTTTACTATTTTTTCATAACTTTTCCCTCATAGATATTTGCAAATAGAATAATTATAACATTTAATATATTAAGCACCCCACGCTTTTTACTCTGAAGTGACAAACTCTTTGTAATGAAAAATTATTTTCTAATTTTTTAGTCCGGTTGCATATGAAAGCGTGTTTTTTAGTTTTTAAACTATTATTTATTAAATTTAGGGACGTTATATTAGTATCACCCGATGTTGTTATTTTAAATAAAATTGCTACTGTGTATTACTTCCGGTTTAACCGAAAGCAATACAAGCTTTGATATTTTAAATAGAACACTCTAAAGTATAATTTTTAAGATTTGAATTCTACAAGTCAGTCCTGATATAGAACTTTTGTATATCCATAACTTATCTTTTTTGGTTTTAGAGAAAATGGCGTTTGAAAATGTTTAAATGACGGCACATTTTGCAGCTTTCTGGAAAAACAAAATGACATTACAAAAATTAAAAATGCTTTAATTACTTTTTCTAGAAGACCCTACTTTCTGAGAGCATTACCTATAATAGTACTTCCTGTTTAACCGGAAATGCTTTAAAATTTGAACTTCTGGAATATAATAACTCTATTAATTTTAATGGAACACCCTATTTATTTTTTAAGATTTAAATTCTACAAGTTATTCCTGATATGAAACCGTTAGTATACCCATAACCTTTCCTTTTGGCTTTAGAGAAAACGGCGTTTGAAAACGTTTAAGTTATTTTTTCGTGTTAACTGTATTCATCGGAGGGGTTTAAACCGCATTTGATAATGACAATATAAATATGAGAATTAGATAGAAATAGGTATTCAAATGTTTTTTAATGTTTGAACCGTCTTAACACGAAAAAACGCTTTTAGACGACAGCACAGTATCAATAAAACTGTTTATAGTGCAGGGGCGCATTTAGATTCGACAAAATTGGGGTAAACTTTACCCCGACCTTGACCTTGGCAAACGAATTTGTTTCTTATGTTTAGTTTTGATATAAGGTCTTGCTTATTGCGCATGTTTTCATGTGCGCATGTCGGGCCTTTACCTGGCGTCGATTCTGGTTAGCATTCTGCGCCTTAGACGTTCGGACCTTTTCAAACGCCGTTTTTTTTTAACTAAAAAAGAAAGGTTATGGGTATCCTAAAAGTTTTATGTGTTAACTCAAGAATGACTTTTAAAATCCGTTTTCGTTTGTTCTCGGTTGTGATAGGACGTGTTCCATTTAAAACATCTATGTTTATCAACGTGTCTTCGGAAGTTCTTACCAAATGGAAAAGTTTTTAATTATTAACTTTACGAAAAAAAGTGCCTCCTCTCTCTAAAAAGTCCTGCATAATGAGAAAATACATTTCTATCAAAATATATTTATTTTGGATAAACAGGGTGGCCTAAATAAACACTTGCTTTTAAATTAAAATACAGGGTATTTCCTAACTACGATACAAAACTTTATAGAGTAATTTTTTATGTCTTTTTATGAATAAAAGTTTTTATAAACATATGTCCGGAGTTTTTTCTTCCCAGGGAGCCGTCTGCATGTCGGTGGCACTGCAGCCTGAAGGCTTATTGTACCAAACTCCCGTTTTATTGTACCCATTCCAGTACCCTAGTTCCTTGAAGAAGGCGGTATAGGTCTGCTGGGTGCGTACCATATGTTTCCGGGGGCACTCTAATATCCCCGAAGATTGCCTGTCTTTTGTGATCCAGTGTCTCACACTCTGACAGTATGTGGGATACTGTTTCGGTCCGGAGTTGCTTCGTTACTGATATAGAGGACGTTAAAAAATCGGTATTTTATAGATATCTGAAATTCGATACCAGATTTGAAAAAAAGTACGACATTAAAAACTTGTATTTTTAGTTACTTCATAAAAAAATATAAAAACTACATAAAAATCCAGTGGCGCACATTTTCCTTTCAATAAATTTGGCTGTGGTGCCCACTGAGACGCTACTGGAATCGATAAAGTAAGTTTACTTATATTTACAAGCGCTTTATTACATTAAACAAATGTACCAAACTTTAACCAAATCGGTTTATGGGTACCTATTTAAAATATTGATAAATTACCTACTTTTAAAAAACTTTAACGTTATGTATCTTAGAAACAAAGCAACTCCAAAACTATGTTTATGGAAACTTGTCTTCATAAAATGTCCCAATTAATCAATCTTTTAACTTTCGTACGGTAGTTAGGAAATATCCTGTATATTTATTTGAAAACAAGACTTTTTAAGCCACCCTGTACATTTAACCTTCATGTATTTTCTCATCAAGCAGGAGTTCTTGTAAAGGAGTATTTTTTTCGTAAAGTTAACAATTAAAAAGTTTTCCATTTGGTAAGAACTTCCGAAGACACGCTGTATATTACTTCCGGTTAAACCGGAAGTAAAACGCAGATGACAGAATACCCAAAATTTGCATCTCTTGATAAATTTAACATCCTAAATTTTGAAAGGTATACGTTCTCACTGAGGAAAATAAAATGCTGGGTAGTAATTTTGTTTTCACCCGGTATATGGCTGTACCATTATCAGTGGCGGCTCGCGGGTCTAAAAACAGGTGTAGTGCAGGAAGGGAACAAAAGCGCATTCTCCATTTTAGCAAAATTGAAAATACTCAACTATCAAAAGTCTAAGTAAAAGTCTTAATATCTAAACTTCCCAATTATATCTTCATAAAATGGTTAAGTTTTTATCAGTTCCTGTAGAAGCTCCTTTTGAATTGAAATATTGGCCAAAGATAAAAGTCTATCTTGGATATGTGCTTAAGAAAGTTTTTAAACGGTTAAGACAAGAAAAACTCCGTTCCACTGACACGCTTGTCGACGGTATCGTTAAAATTAGCAAAAAAGTTTATATGCCTCGGTAAAAATGTCTTTATTTGCGCTAACTTGTTTCACTAACTGCTGCAATAAAATATTTCTATAACTTTAATCAGCAAATATTAGGTCAAGTTTATTTTTGAGCCGCTAATTTTTTGAAAATGATTCGGCATATATCTCCAATAAATTTTGAAAAGAATCAGTAGAAAAAGTTTGGTTATACTGGCCAAACTTTGCAGTATCAACAAGACAAAGAAATTGTAGTTTGTAACAATCTTCGAATATTACTTCCATTTCCATCAAAATATGATCTAATATTTTATAGAGAAGTGCTCTGTACTGTCCTTTAATTTCTTCCTGTGAGAAATTACTGTCGCGAATAATACTTAAACCGAAACAACCGAAATAATACGTGAAAACCAACGAAACGACCAAAACCTATACTATCTTTTTAAGGCTAGCGATTTACCAAGTAATACACCTGATACTACCACCCGCGATTCTGGTCGCCGGCAAGTATAGAGTTGTCATGGCAACGGAGCGTCAAAGCCTAAAGAAAACCCCACGTGAGGTGTATACTTCGGTCAGTTTTATATTTGCAATACACAGGCTGATCGCGGATTGCGATGTCGCGTTGCCGAAAGCGGAGGAAAGACTCGCGCCAGCGGTTTTTACATAGATTTTCATAGCGAATTTAGATAAGAATAGAAATGAGAAAATGAACTGAATAATGTAATATGTTTTTTTATGTTTTATTATTTATTTTTGGTGAAGTGGCACTTCACTTACTACACCTGAATAGCCGCCACTGACCATTATCTTACCATGTAGAATCACCGCCTTAAGTTTTACTATCAATTTTTAAATCATCAGAAAAAAGTAAATAATATGTTGAATAAGGAAGACGAATATACTTTCATTATTTTCGAAAGATATTTTAAAGTTGTGAGGCAAAAAAGCAACTAATTTTTTATTAAAAATCAGGAAAAAATGCAACGTCAGTGTCACCCGGTATATTTTAACATAGTATGATATACCGCTTACCGCCTTAAATAGCTTATACGGAGCTAAGAAGAAAAATTTCAACACTCTGTATATGTGAGTTTTTAAACATAAAAACTACATACCATCCATGGTGTTGAGCATACTGATAAACTTCAAATAAGGAATTCTTCAAGTCAGTCCACCAAGGACTCGTGAAAAAGTGATGCAGAGCTTCATGGACTGGTATTTCGTCGCCATTAGAGTCAGTCACTTTTCCATTAAAGTAAAAATAGGATGACCATAAACCAATGTAGAGAATTCCGCATAGTGCCAAAGTTATTGATCGTTTCCAAAATGATCTAAAATAAGAAGCAAGTTTATACAAACAGAATTCCTCAAAATTCAGTCAAATATTTTAAGGCAACAGAATCAGTAAAAAAAATGTTTTAATAACATACTGGGTTTTTAAAAAGAACCGCAAATCTTAAATATCTTTCAAACCCCTAAATCCCTTCTCATACAACGCCCTAAAGCAGGGGTCACCAACTGGCGGACCGCCAACCTACATCAGTTTTGGGCGTTCAACCATTTATATAACCGCGGTATTAATTGGTGACAACTTTGACGTATAATACATTGTTTAAACGTCAACATAACCGATTGGTAAATACCGTTTTGTAATTGGTTCTTCGCCTAAAAGAGATGCTAGTTTGTGCGGACCTTGTTGAGTAGGTAAGCAATTTTATTTTTTCCGCGCTGTCTTGGATATAGTCGCCTCGCCAACGAATTGCTGCAAAGCGCAAGATCATCAGTCATCGCGGTGTGAGGTGAGGGGCGGAGAGTGCGAGTGGGGGGAAAAGTAGGCGCCATCGCCGACCGTTTCCGGCCCGGGGTCTTTTTCTTTCGGACCGCGACGGTCATGTTATGTTAAAAAAGGACCCCTAATGAAAGAAGTTAGTGACCATTTTTTTTTATCTTTGGACAATCCACGAAGGCTGAAAGCCTAAATACGTGGGTGTCTTGCCCTAAAGCTAAATTCAGTGGTGTAGCTAGGCGTAGGAGGTGTGGGCGGTGTAGGTGCTGTGGGCGGTCGCTTACGGCCTTGAAATGAAGGGGTCTTGCACTTTAAGGGAAGATTAAATGCGATGCCAAGTGGAACCCAAAAATATAGTCGAAAGTCAGAAGGCGGTGTCACCTTTATGTCTATGTAAGATAAGCAATAGGTAAGTGTGATAAAGGGGTATAATTTGTTGATTCTTCCATATTTTGTTTGTATAATTTAGTAGGCTTATTTTTCCCTGTAAAATGAAAATTTCATTTAAAAAGGGCCTAACTAATATAATTATGCCCGCGCCTATATTTGTCCACGCTTCTTGGTATCTTAGTAATATGTTTTGGGCATGTGAAACTAAGTAGTGATATCAGAACTGTAACCTAATTTTCCAGTTTTGTGTTACACGTATTTTCCTATTTTAATAGAGTGTCCCATTTCTTTATAAAAGTTAAGATTTCTTAAGTAGACCACTCAAAACCGACTATTCGATTTGGATGTATCTTATAACATATTTTGGTAGCTTCATAGGTTTAAAGTAATACCCCGAAAAGATTTTGGAAAATATTATTCTTTTAAAAATGTATAAGTGATTAAAAATTTCGAGTCCTTTTTTTTATAAATAACAATATATCAGCAAATAATTACTAGATATCGATAAAATTTGGGTTGTGTGCTGTAAATGTTGGTGCTCTTTACCAGAAATAATTAGTAGTTTAAAAAACTAAAAACACGCTTTTATATGCAACCGAACTAAAAATTAGAAAATAATTTTTCATTAAAAAATATTGTCATTTCATAGTAAAAGCGTGGGGTGCATTTTACTATTTTTTCATAACTTTTCCATCATAGATATTGGCAAATATAATAATTATAACATTTAATATATTAAGCATCCCACGCTTTTACTATGAAATGACAATATTTTTTTAATGAAAAATTATTTTCTAATTTTTAGTTCGGTTGCATATAAAAGCGTGTTTTTTAGTTTTTTTAAACTATTAATTATTTTTCATTTTTTAGTTCGTTATATCAATTAACTTTGCTACTCTTGACAAAATGGCGAAAAAATTTTTAGTGAACAAGAGTAGCAAAGTTTGAAATATTGCCAACAGATGGCAACCCACTAAAAAATTTCTTCGCAATTGAGTAGCAAAGTTTGGAATGTTGCCAACAGATGGCAAAGAGTAGCAAAGTTTGAAATGTTGCCAACAGATGGCAACCCACTAAAAAATTTCTTCGCAATTGAGTAGCAAAGTTTGGAATGTTGCCAACAGATGGCAACCCAGGTGTTGTTTTTAAAATATAATGGATTTTTTTTCCTGGCGATTAAAAACAAGATAACGGGATACTGTTTGAAGATTATTGCATTGTCATGGGTCATTAATAAGTGTGCAAAGTTTCAAAGAAATCGAATAGCTGGAAGTTGGTTAAAATTAGGCTCAAAGATTCCGTTACATAGATAGCCAGATGGATAGATAGATAGATAGTTACAACCCAAGTTAATAAAAGCGTGTTAAAAAGATAATAAAGACTTTAATGCAGAGACCCGTTTAATGTAGCCAATTTAGCGATTGAATGTACTAAACAGCGTCCAAGGTTAACGCACTACTCCAAACGCTGTGGCTTACTCCGAGGTTCCGCACATACTTCTACCTTCTGTGGTCTTCCAGGCTAAAAACTGTGTCTAGCGCATTACGGTGTTTTTTTTTTGTTTTATTAAAAACAATAAGTAAATAAGCCTGACCTTTTTTTTGCTCCTCAATTTTTTTCAACGATAATGAACATATTGTCAACAAAACTTCAAAATACTTTCCGATATCCATTACCCTCCTTCCCCTATAACTACGCCACTAAACACAGCTATAGCGGTTTTGATAACGTACTTTTTGCTAAATTTATAAGTTATATCTGAGCAACGAATGAAGAAACAAAAGTAAAAGTTTAGAAACTTTTACTAAATTTGACTTGCCCAACTGAATGCAGTTATGTCAAAATTAAAGTCCACAATAAGCCATTTCCTAACAATCATTTTTTTAAACAAAAACCTTTAACAGGAATCGGGGTTGGATTCTTTGTAGCAAAAAACCTTCGTTAGTAGACTGTATTAATATTTTACCAATTAATAAGTACAGGATAAGTTTGAAAAAGAATGTCTATTTCAAAAATTTATAGTTTTCAAACTATAAACAATTTAATATTTTTCTGTTCTAGTAATAATTTTTTTTTATCTTTGGACAATCCACGAAGGCTGAAAGCCTAAATACTAACGTACCGTGGGTGTCTTAAGCAGGGTAAGAGGAAGTTTGTTAACACGGGACTTAAAAACTTGAAGATTTGGGGGAAGGAAAGTCCTCCGCTGGCAGCAGGTTCCACAGTCCAGAAACTCTAGGGATAAAAGAACGAACGAATTGGGAAGTTCGGGGCCTGTCCAATTGAACTGTATGGGGATGCATACGCGCGGTACCACGAGTTTCTCTGTTGGGAACTGCAAGAGGAGGGACTATACTGGACAATTCGTCGGAGCAGAAGCCGTAAAAGTATCTATAGAAGAGCGATAGATCTCCCACAGCTCGACGATGAGCAAGAGAAGGTCTTTGAGTAAGTAAAGGATCATTAATAAGACAAACAGCCCTTCTTTGAATGGCATCAAGAATGCTGAGGGTTGTAGGGGATGCCATTCCCCAGACATGAGAACAATATTCCAGAGAGGGTCGAATTTGGGACACATACAAAGTGTATAAATTGGAAGGAGAAAAATACTTTTTGGCTCGGAAAAGAAATCCAAGCTTTTTTGAAGCCGCGGTGGCTATAGATACAGTGTGTTTATGCCAGTTAAGGTTATTCTCAAATGTGATGCCCACAAGGTTAAATGTGTCCCCGCTCTGCAAAACCTGGCCACTCATAAGCAAAGGATGAGTGTTTGATGATTTTTTCGCGATAAGGAACACGATTGTGTTTTAGATGCATTAAATTAAACGAGATTTTTGGCGCCCCAATCCAATATCAGATTGAGATCCTGTGAAAGAGATATCTGCATCGCTCTGCGTTTGCTTTCCAAGTCGGGTTGAGAAATTGGTTTGGGATCCTGAAAAGTGGAGTGAAGGGTACTATCGTCAGCATAACTATGAATACGGCTTTTATTTTGGCCTTTAGTTGACCTTGACGGCGAGTTGCGGTGTCATGATCAACTACACCATTTTTACCCATACTTTTGCTCTTTTTTAGTGCTTAATTTCCTCGACTCTTAACATACTAGTTGTGAATTTTAAGGTACACTGTATGCACGATTTTTTTAGTATGTATTTCCTTAACAAATGTCGACTGGGAGCAGCAATAATAAGGTTTTAAAGTTTTAAACCTAAAACACTTTAAATATTGTTCTTGTTTTATCTTTCCTCGAAAAAATTATCCTCTTTATTCATTTTTTGCAACGAATGCTATCATCTCTAGCCGTATCCCAGTCTCGCAATGTAAAATACATTAAAAGAAAATTAATTATCTTTGATATCTATCTAATAATTTTAATGATTTTATACCTCTTTTCTTTGGTGTCCTTTTCCACTCCTTAGAATAACTATCAAAAGCCCAAGCGGCACTAAACATCACCAGTGACAGCCAAATATTCTCATCGAAAAAGTACCATCTTGACATATACGCCAAATAAGAAACTCCAATTGTTATCCACGGTTTTCCTTGCTCCCTGCCTATATTGCCTACTACCCATACACCTACAAAAAATATATAATGATTTGTTGTGTACAGCAGAAAGACCTAGCCTGTTGCTTTAAAAAAATAACTTACACACCTCAGACGAGGTATAATACCGTGTTTGTACTAGAGACCAAGGCGTTTAAGGTGCGCCACCCTGTATTTTTGTTTAAACATATTTAGCCCTACTACCTTTTAAATACCAATGAATGAAATAAAAAAAATGTTTAGAAATAGAAAATGCTTTTTAAATGGCTTTTAATTTTCTTAATTTAAAAATTATACATTTTTTTAATAAAACACTGAAGCATCAGCACTTTATTTTGAAACACCCTGTTTAATTTCGTTCAGACCATAAAGGAAATAAGTTTCAAAATACAGGTATTTTAAAAACGGCTGATTAAACCATCTTTTACCACATATACTTTTTTAGTTAAAAGAAATTGAAGAATTAGAATTTTTATCTAACCATCTTATTCGAAAGACCCTGTATAATATACAACTGTCTAAAAAAGTTTTTTTTTAAATTAAATTTAAAAACCTAATTAAACTTTTGACACTCTATATATATATATATATATATATATATATATATATATATATATATATATATATATATATATATATATATATATATATATATATATATATATATATATATATATATCATTCATCCTGTTTTGGACTAACGTAAATTGGGTTACATAATAATATTTTGGCCTTAGGATCAGGAATTTGTAGTAACATTTTTGCCGAAGTATTTGCACCCTTTGCAACGATCTTTAAAAAGAAAACTTGTTTTTTCTTGAAACAAAGCCCTCTTTTGATTCTTGACGATTATTTTTAACCAAAATAAGTAATTTTTTATGAACCTTTAATATTATTCCTTCTTTCTCTGATTGACAAATACTTATAGTTAATTGAAGATATGCTCTATATTGGTTAGGCGGATTTATTTATTGGGTGGTCTTTTCGTTGGGTACACGCCAAAAAACTGGAAAGAATGTGACCGCTTCGGCCCTGGCACCGGGGTATACGAGCTGACCCTGTTCTGGTTAGTGTACTTGCCTGTCGTCTGAAACAAAATAAAAAAACCCCCATAAACCCAAAAATTCTAATTAAAAAACGACGTTTCGGTGGCAAGTCTGCCACCGTTGTCAAGTTAAAATTAAGTTAGAAAATTGAAATAAAAATATAACTAATATTTTAATTTAAATAAAATTAAAATTTTAGGCTTTTTAGTATCGCAAACTCTAAAAATAGTTTGACATTTGTGTTTAAGTGACATAAGTAACTGGTGTATTTATTATTTGTAAAACAAAAAACGTAATGAGTTAGTTGATTTTTAGTTTTCCTATAGATACTTCAGTATCGAGCAAAGGCGACTAAAGGCAACCAAAGTGCGTATAGATTATTAAATAAAGATAATTGTGTAGCATCAATTTCAGTTAATTTAAAAAACACTTGGTTGTCTTTGCTCAATACTGAAGTATCTTTGGGAAAACTAAAAATCAACTAACTCATCACCATTTTTGTCTTACAAATAATAAATTACACCAGTTACTTATGTATGTCACTTATGACAATAAAATGTCAAACTATTTTTAGAGTTTGCGATACTAGATCATTTTTAATTTAAATATTAGTTATTTTTTTATTTTTACTGTTTAACTTAATTTTAACTTGACAACGGTAGTA